>OZ025250.1:55474124-55682124 GCA_964019135.1 Arenicola marina
TTGAGCTACGGAGGCTCCCCCAATTGAGCTACGGAGGCTCCCTCAATTGAGCTACGGAGGCTCCCCCAATTGAGCTACGGAGGCTCCCCCAATTAAGCTACGGAGGCTCCCTCAATTAAACTACGGAGGCTCCCCCAATTAAGCTACGGAGGCTCCCCCAATTGAGCTACGGAGGCTCCCTCAATTGAGCTACGGAGGCTCCCCCAATTGAGCTACGGAGGCTCCCCCAATTGAACTACAGAGGCTCCCCCAATTAAGCTACGGAGGCTCCCTCAATTAAGCCACGGAGGCTCCCCCAATTGAGCTACGTAGGCTCCCCCAATTAAGCTACGGAGGCTCCCCCAATTGAACTACGGAGGCTCCCCCAATTAAGCTACGGAGGCTCCCCCAATTAAGCTACGGAGGCTCCCCCAATTGAACTACGGAGGCTCCCCCAATTAAGCTACGGAGGCTCCCCCAATTAAGCTACGGAGGCTCCCCCAATTGAGCTACGGAGGCTCCCCCAATTGAGCTACGGAGGCTCCCCCAATTGTGCTACGGAGGCTCCCCCAATTGAGCTACGGAGGCTCCCTCAATTAAACTACGGAGGCTCCCTCAATTAAGCTACGGAGGCTCCCCCAATTGAGCTACGGAGGCTCCCCCAATTGAGCTACGGAGGCTCCCCCAATTGTGCTACGGAGGCTCCCCCAATTGAGCTACGGAGGCTCCCTCAATTAAACTACGGAGGCTCCCTCAATTAAGCTACGGAGGCTCCCCCAATTGAGCTACGGAGGCTCCCTCAATTGAGCTACGGAGGCTCCCTCAATTGAGCTACGGAGGCTCCCTCAATTGAGCTACGGAGGCTCCCTCAATTGAGCTACGGAGGCTCCCCCAATTAAGCTACGGAGGCTCCCCCAATTGAGCTACGGAGGCTCCCCCAATTGAGCTACGGAGGCTCCCCCAATTGAACTACAGAGGCTCCCCCAATTAAGCTACGGAGGCTCCCCCAATTAAACTACGGAGGCTCCCCCAATTAAGCTACGGAGGCTCCCCCAATTAAGCTACGGAGGCTCCCCCAATTAAACTACGGAGGCTCCCCCAATTAAGCTACGGAGGCTCCCCCAATTAAGCTACGGAGGCTCCCCCAATTAAGCTACGGAGGCTCCCTCAATTGAGCTACGGAGGCTCCCCCCAATTGAGCTACGGAGGCTCCCCCAATTAGGCTACGGACGCTCCCCCAATTAAGCTACGGAGGCTCCCTCAATTGAGCTACGGAGGCTCCCCCCAATTGAACTACAGAGGCTCCCCCAATTGAGCTACGGAGGCTCCCCTAATTAGGCTACGGAGGCTCCCCCAATTAAGCTACGGAGGCTCCTTCAATTAAACTACGGAGGCTCCCCCAATTAGGCTACGGAGGCTCCCTCAATTAAGCTACGGAGCCTCCGTAGCTTAATTGGGGGAGCCTCCGTAGTTTAATTGGGGGAGCCTCCGTAGCTTAATTGGGGGAGCCTCTGTAGTTCAATTGGGGGAGCCTCCGTAGCTTAATTGGGGGAGCCTACGTAGCCCAATTAAGCTACGGAGGCTACCCCAATTAAACTACGGAGGCTCCCCCAATTAAGCTACGGAGGCTCCCCCAATTAAGCTACGGAGGCTCCCCCAATTAAGCTACGGAGGCTCCCCCAATTGAACTACAGAGGCTCCCCCAATTAAGCTACGGAGGCTCCCCCAATTGAACTACAGAGGCTCCCCCAATTAAGCTACGGAGGCTCCCTCAATTAAGCCACGGAGGCTCCCCCAATTAAGCTACGGAGGCTCCCCCAATTAAGCTACGGAGACTCCCCCAATTAAGCTACGGAGGCTCCCCCCAATTGAGCTACGGAGGCTCCCCCAATTAGGCTACGGACGCTCCCCCAATTAAGCTACGGACGCTCCCCCAATTAAGCTACGGAGGCTCCCCCCAATTGAGCTACGGGGGCTCCCCCAATTAAGCTACGGACGCTCCCCCAATTAAGCTACGGAGGCTCCCCCAATTAAGCTACGGAGGCTCCCCCAATTAAGCTACGGAGGCTCCCCCAAATGAACTGCAGAGGCTCCCCAATTAAGCTACGGAGGCTCCCCCAATTAAGCTACGGAGGCTCCCCCAATTAAGCTACGGAGGCTCACTCAATTAAACTACGGAGGCTCCCCCAATTAAACTACGGAGGCTCCCCCAAATGAACTACAGAGGCTCCCCCAATTAAGCTACGGAGGCTCCCCCAATTAAACTACGGAGGCTCCCCCAATTAAGCTACGGAGGCTCCCCCAATTGAGCTACGGAGGCTCCCCCAATTAGGCTACGGAGGCTCCCCCAATTAAGCTACGGAGGCTCCCTCAATTAAACTACGGAGGCTCCCCCAATTAAGCTACGTAGGCTCCCCAAATTGAGCTACGGAGGCTCCCTCAATTGAGCTACGGAGGCTCCCCCAATTGAGCTACGGAGGCTCCCTCAATTGAGGCTACGTAGGCTCCCCCAATTAAGCTACGGAGGCTCCCCCAATTGAGCTACGTAGGCTCCCCCAATTAAGCTACGGAGGCTCCCCCAATTAAGCTACGGAGGCTCCCCCAATTGAACTACAGAGGCTCCCCCAATTAAGCTACGGAGGCTCCCCCAATTAAACTACGGAGGCTCCCCCAATTAAGCTACGGAGGCTCCCTCAATTGAGCTACGGAGGCTCCCCCCAATTGAGCTACGGAGGCTCCCCCAATTAGGCTACGGACGCTCCCCCAATTAAGCTACGGAGGCTCCCTCAATTGAGCTACGGAGGCTCCCCCCAATTGAGCTACGGAGGCTCCCCCAATTAAGCTACGGAGGCTCCCCCAATTAAGCTACGGAGGCTCCCTCAATTAAGCTGCGGAGGCTCCCTCAATTAAGCTACGGAGGCTCCCCCCAATTGAGCTACGGAGGCTCCCTCAATTAAGCTACGGAGGCTCCCCCAATTGAGCTACGGAGGCTCCCCCAATTAGGCTACGGAGGCTCCCCCAATTAAGCTACGGAGGCTCCCCCAATTAAACTACGGAGGCTCCCCCAATTAAGCTACGGAGGCTCCCTCAATTGAGCTACGGAGGCTCCCCCCAATTGAGCTACGGAGGCTCCCCCAATTAGGCTACGGACGCTCCCCCAATTAAGCTACGGAGGCTCCCTCAATTGAGCTACGGAGGCTCCCCCCAATTGAGCTACGGAGGCTCCCCCAATTAAGCTACGGAGGCTCCCCCAATTAAGCTACGGAGGCTCCCTCAATTAAGCTGCGGAGGCTCCCTCAATTAAGCTACGGAGGCTCCCCCCAATTGAGCTACGGAGGCTCCCTCAATTAAGCTACGGAGGCTCCCCCAATTGAGCTACGGAGGCTCCCCCAATTAGGCTACGGAGGCTCCCCCAATTAAGCTACGAAGGCTCCCTCAATTAAACTACGGAGGCTCCCCCAATTAGGCTACGGAGGCTCCCTCAATTAAGCTACGGAGCCTCCGTAGCTTAATTGGGGGAGCCTCCGTAGTTTAATTGGGGGAGCCTCCGTAGCTTAATTGGGGGAGCCTCTGTAGTTCAATTGGGGGAGCCTCCGTAGCTTAATTGGGGGAGCCTACGTAGCCCAATTAAGCTACGGAGGCTCCCCCAATTAAACTACGGAGGCTCCCCCAATTAAGCTACGGAGGCTCCCCCAATTAAGCTACGGAGGCTCCCCCAATTAAGCTACGGAGGCTCCCCCAATTGAACTACAGAGGCTCCCCCAATTAAGCTACGGAGGCTCCCCCAATTGAACTACAGAGGCTCTCCCAATTAAGCTACGGAGGCTCCCTCAATTAAGCCACGGATGCTCCCCCAATTAAGCTACGGAGGCTCCCCCAATTAAGCTACGGAGACTCCCCCAATTAAGCTACGGAGGCTCCCCCCAATTGAGCTACGGAGGCTCCCCCAATTAGGCTACGGACGCTCCCCCAATTAAGCTACGGAGGCTCCCTCAATTGAGCTACGGAGGCTCCCCCCAATTGAGCTACGGAGGCTCCCCCAATTAAGCTACGGAGGCTCCCCCAATTAAGCTACGGAGGCTCCCTCAATTAAGCTGCGGAGGCTCCCTCAATTAAGCTACGGAGGCTCCCCCCAATTGAGCTACGGAGGCTCCCTCAATTAAGCTACGGAGGCTCCCCCAATTGAGCTACGGAGGCTCCCCCAATTAGGCTACGGAGGCTCCCCCAATTAAGCTACGAAGGCTCCCTCAATTAAACTACGGAGGCTCCCCCAATTAGGCTACGGAGGCTCCCTCAATTAAGCTACGGAGCCTCCGTAGCTTAATTGGGGGAGCCTCTGTAGTTCAATTGGGGGAGCCTCCGTAGCTTAATTGGGGGAGCCTACGTAGCCCAATTAAGCTACGGAGGCTACCCCAATTAAACTACGGAGGCTCCCCCAATTAAGCTACGGAGGCTCCCCCAATTAAGCTACGGAGGCTCCCCCAATTAAGCTACGGAGGCTCCCCCAATTGAACTACAGAGGCTCCCCCAATTAGGCTACGGAGGCTCCCTCAATTAAGCTACGGAGCCTCCGTAGCTTAATTGGGGGAGCCTCCGTAGTTTAATTGGGGGAGCCTCCGTAGCTTAATTGGGGGAGCCTCTGTAGTTCAATTGGGGGAGCCTCCGTAGCTTAATTGGGGGAGCCTACGTAGCCCAATTAAGCTACGGAGGCTCCCCCAATTAAACTACGGAGGCTCCCCCAATTAAGCTACGGAGGCTCCCCCAATTAAGCTACGGAGGCTCCCCCAATTAAGCTACGGAGGCTCCCCCAATTGAACTACAGAGGCTCCCCCAATTAAGCTACGGAGGCTCCCCCAATTGAACTACAGAGGCTCTCCCAATTAAGCTACGGAGGCTCCCTCAATTAAGCCACGGAGGCTCCCCCAATTAAGCTACGGAGGCTCCCCCAATTAAGCTACGGAGACTCCCCCAATTAAGCTACGGAGGCTCCCCCCAATTGAGCTACGGAGGCTCCCCCAATTAGGCTACGGACGCTCCCCCAATTAAGCTACGGACGCTCCCCCAATTAAGCTACGGAGGCTCCCCCCAATTGAGCTACGGAGGCTCCCCCAATTAGGCTGCGGACGCTCCCCCAATTAAGCTACGGAGGCTCCCTCAATTGAGCTACGGAGGCTCCCCCAATTAAGCTACGGAGGCTCCCCCAATTAAGCTACGGAGGCTCCCTCAATTAGGCTACGGAGGCTCCCTCAATTAAGCTGCGGAGGCTCCCTCAATTAAGCTACGGAGGCTCCCCCCAATTGAGCTACGGAGGCTCCCTCAATTAAGCTACGGAGGCTCCCCCCAATTGAGCTACGGAGGCTCCCCCAATTAAGCTACGGAGGCTCCCTCAATTGAGCTACGGAGGCTCCCCCCAATTGAGCTACGGAGGCTCCCCCAATTAGGCTACGGACGCTCCCCCAATTAAGCTACGGAGGCTCCCTCAATTGAGCTACGGAGGCTCCCCCCAATTGAGCTACGGAGGCTCCCCCAATTAAGCTACGGAGGCTCCCCCAATTAAGCTACGGAGGCTCCCTCAATTAAGCTGCGGAGGCTCCCTCAATTAAGCTACGGAGGCTCCCCCGAATTGAGCTACGGAGGCTCCCTCAATTAAGCTACGGAGGCTCCCCCAATTGAGCTACGGAGGCTCCCCTAATTAGGCTACGGAGGCTCCCCCAATTAAGCTACGGAGGCTCCCTCAATTAAACTACGGAGGCTCCCCCAATTAGGCTACGGAGGCTCCCTCAATTAAGCTACGGAGCCTCCGTAGCTTAATTGGGGGAGCCTCCGTAGTTTAATTGGGGGAGCCACCGTAGCTTAATTGGGGGAGCCTCTGTAGTTCAATTGGGGGAGCCTCCGTAGCTTAATTGGGGGAGCCTACGTAGCCCAATTAAGCTACGGAGGCTACCCCAATTAAACTACGGAGGCTCCCCCAATTAAGCTACGGAGGCTCCCCCAATTAAGCTACGGAGGCTCCCCCAATTAAGCTACGGAGGCTCCCCCAATTGAACTACAGAGGCTCCCCCAATTAAGCTACGGAGGCTCCCCCAATTGAACTACAGAGGCTCCCCCAATTAAGCTACGGAGGCTCCCTCAATTAAGCCACGGAGGCTCCCCCAATTAAGCTACGGAGGCTCCCCCAATTAAGCTACGGAGACTCCCCCAATTAAGCTACGGAGGCTCCCCCCAATTGAGCTACGGAGGCTCCCCCAATTAGGCTACGGACGCTCCCCCAATTAAGCTACGGACGCTCCCCCAATTAAGCTACGGAGGCTCCCCCCAATTGAGACGGAGGCTCCCCCAATTAGGCTGCGGACGCTCCCCCAATTAAGCTACGGAGGCTCCCTCAATTGAGCTACGGAGGCTCCCCCCAATTGAGCTACGGAGGCTCCCCCAATTAAGCTACGGAGGCTCCCCCAATTAAGCTACGGAGGCTCCCTCAATTAAGCTGCGGAGGCTCCCTCAATTAAGCTACGGAGGCTCCCCCCAATTGAGCTACGGAGGCTCCCTCAATTAAGCTACGGAGGCTCCCCCCAATTGAGCTACGGAGGCTCCCCCAATTAGGCTACGGACGCTCCCCCAATTAAGCTACGGAGGCTCCCCCAATTAAGCTACGGAGGCTCCCCCAATTAAGCTACGGAGGCTCCCCCAAATGAACTGCAGAGGCTCCCCCAATTAAGCTACGGAGGCTCCCCCAATTAAGCTACGGAGGCTCCCCCAATTAAGCTACGGAGGCTCACTCAATTAAACTACGGAGGCTCCCCCAATTAAACTACGGAGGCTCCCCCAAATGAACTACAGAGGCTCCCCCAATTAAGCTACGGAGGCTCCCCCAATTAAACTACGGAGGCTCCCCCAATTAAGCTACGGAGGCTCCCCCAATTGAGCTACGGAGGCTCCCCCAATTAGGCTACGGAGGCTCCCCCAATTAAGCTACGGAGGCTCCCTCAATTAAACTACGGAGGCTCCCCCAATTAAGCTACGTAGGCTCCCCAAATTGAGCTACGGAGGCTCCCTCAATTGAGCTACGGAGGCTCCCCCCAATTGAGCTACGGAGGCTCCCCCAATTAAGCTACGGAGGCTCCCCCAATTAAGCTAAGGAGGCTCCCTCAATTAAGCTGCGGAGGCTCCCTCAATTAAGCTACGGAGGCTCCCCCAATTAAGCTACGGAGGCTCCCCCAATTGAGCTACGGAGGCTCCCCCAATTAAGCTACGGAGGCTCCCCCAATTAAGCTACGGAGGCTCCCCCAATTAAGCTACGGAGGCTCCCCCAATTAAGCTACGGAGGCTCCCCCAATTAAGCTACGGAGGCTCCCTCAATTAAACTACGGAGGCTCCCCCAATTAAACTACGGAGGCTCCCCCAATTAAGCTACAGAGACTTCCCCAATTAAGCTACGGACGCTCCCCCAATTAAGCTACGGAGGCTCCCCCAATTAAGTTACGTAGGCTCCCCCAATTGAACTACAGAGACTTCCCCAATTGAGCTACGGAGGCTCCCCCAATTAAGCTACGGAGGCTCCCCCAATTAAGCTACGGAGGCTCCCCCAATTGAACTACGGAGGCTCCCCCAATTGAGCTACGGAGGCTCCCTCAATTAAACTACGGAGGCTCCCTCAATTGAGCTACGGAGGCTCCCCCAATTAAGCTACGGAGGCTCCCTCAATTAAGCTACGGAGGCTCCCCCAATTAAGCTACGGAGGCTCCCCCAAATGAACTGCAGAGGCTCCCCCAATTAAGCTACGGAGGCTCCCCCAATTAAGCTACGGAGGCTCCCCCAATTAAGCTACGGAGGCTCACTCAATTAAACTACGGAGGCTCCCCCAATTAAACTACGGAGGCTCCCCCAATTAAGCTACGGAGGCTCCCCCAATTGAGCTACGGAGGCTCCCCCAATTAGGCTACGGAGGCTCCCCCAATTAAGCTACGGAGGCTCCCCCAATTAAGCTACGGAGGCTCCCCCAATTGAACTACAGAGGCTCCCCCAATTAAGCTACGGAGGCTCCCCCAATTAAACTACGGAGGCTCCCCCAATTAAGCTACGGAGGCTCCCCCAATTAAGCTACGGAGGCTCCCCCAATTAAGCTACGGAGGCTCCCCCAATTAAGCTACGGAGGCTCCCCCAATTAAGCTACGGAGGCTCCCTCAATTAAACTACGGAGGCTCCCCCAATTAAACTACGGAGGCTCCCTCAATTGAGGCTACGTAGGCTCCCCCAATTAAGCTACGGAGGCTCCCCCCAATTGAGCTACGGAGGCTCCCCCAATTAGGCTACGGACGCTCCCCCAATTAAGCTACGGAGGCTCCCTCAATTGAGCTACGGAGGCTCCCCCCAATTGAGCTACGGAGGCTCCCCCAATTAAGCTACGGAGGCTCCCCCAATTAAGCTACGGAGGCTCCCTCAATTAAGCTGCGGAGGCTCCCTCAATTAAGCTACGGAGGCTCCCCCAATTAAGCTACGGAGGCTCCCTCAATTAAGCTGCGGAGGCTCCCTCAATTAAGCTACGGAGGCTCCCCCCAATTGAGCTACGGAGGCTCCCTCAATTAAGCTACGGAGGCTCCCCCAATTGAGCTACGGAGGCTCCCCCAATTAAACTACGGAGGCTCCCCCAATTAAGCTACGGAGGCTCCCCCAATTGAACTACAGAGGCTCCCCCAATTAAGCTACGGAGGCTCCCCCAATTAAACTACGGAGGCTCCCCCAATTAAGCTACGGAGGCTCCCCCAATTAAGCTACGGAGGCTCCCCCAATTAAGCTACGGAGGCTCCCCCAATTAAGCTACGGAGGCTCCCCCAATTAAGCTACGGAGGCTCCCTCAATTAAACTACGGAGGCTCCCCCAATTAAACTACGGAGGCTCCCTCAATTAAGCTACGGAGACTCCCCCAATTAAGCTACGGAGGCTCCCCCCAATTGAGCTACGGAGGCTCCCCCAATTAGGCTATGGACGCTCCCCCAATTAAGCTACGGACGCTCCCCCAATTAAGCTACGGAGGCTCCCCCCAATTGAGCTACGGAGGCTCCCCCAATTAGGCTGCGGACGCTCCCCCAATTAAGCTACGGAGGCTCCCTCAATTGAGCTACGGAGGCTCCCCCCAATTGAGCTACGGAGGCTCCCCCAATTAGGCTGCGGACGCTCCCCCAATTAAGCTACGGAGGCTCCCTCAATTGAGCTACGGAGGCTCCCCCCAATTGAGCTACGGAGGCTCCCCCAATTAAGCTACGGAGGCTCCCCCAATTAAGCTACGGAGGCTCCCTCAATTAAGCTGCGGAGGCTCCCTCAATTAAGCTACGGAGGCTCCCCCCAATTGAGCTACGGAGGCTCCCTCAATTAAGCTACGGAGGCTCCCCCCAATTGAGCTACGGAGGCTCCCCCAATTAGGCTACGGACGCTCCCCCAATTAAGCTACGGTAGCTCCCCCAATTAAGCTACGGAGGCTCCCCCAATTAAGCTACGGAGGCTCCCCCAAATGAACTGCAGAGGCTCCCCCAATTAAGCTACGGAGGCTCCCCCAATTAAGCTACGGAGGCTCCCCCAATTAAGCTACGGAGGCTCACTCAATTAAACTACGGAGGCTCCCCCAATTAAACTACGGAGGCTCCCCCAATTAAGCTACGGAGGCTCCCCCAATTGAGCTACGGAGGCTCCCCCAATTAGGCTACGGAGGCTCCCCCAATTAAGCTACGGAGGCTCCCCCAATTAAGCTACGGAGGCTCCCCCAATTGAGCTACGGAGGCTCCCCCAATTAAGCTACGGAGGCTCCCCCAATTAAGCTACGGAGGCTCCCCCAATTAAGCTACGGAGGCTCCCCCAATTAAGCTACGGAGGCTCCCCCAATTAAGCTACGGAGGATCCCTCAATTAAACTACGGAGGCTCCCCCAATTAAACTACGGAGGCTCCCCCAATTAAGCTACAGAGACTTCCCCAATTAAGCTACGGACGCTCCCCCAATTAAGCTACGGAGGCTCCCCCAATTAAGTTACGTAGGCTCCCCCAATTGAACTACAGAGACTTCCCCAATTGAGCTACGGAGGCTCCCCCAATTAAGCTACGGAGGCTCCCCCAATTAAGCTACGGAGGCTCCCCCAATTGAACTACGGAGGCTCCCCCAATTGAGCTACGGAGGCTCCCTCAATTAAACTACGGAGGCTCCCTCAATTGAGCTACGGAGGCTCCCCCAATTAAGCTACGGAGGCTCCCTCAATTAAGCTGCGGAGGCTCCCTCAATTAAGCTACGGAGGCTCCCCCCAATTGAGCTACGGAGGCTCCCTCAATTAAGCTACGGAGGCTCCCCCCAATTGAGCTACGGAGGCTCCCCCAATTAGGCTACGGACGCTCCCCCAATTAAGCTACGGAGGCTCCCCCAATTAAGCTACGGAGGCTCCCCCAATTAAGCTACGGAGGCTCCCCCAAATGAACTGCAGAGGCTCCCCCAATTAAGCTACGGAGGCTCCCCCAATTAAGCTACGGAGGCTCCCCCAATTAAGCTACGGAGGCTCACTCAATTAAACTACGGAGGCTCCCCCAATTGAACTACAGAGGCTCCCCCAATTAAGCTACGGAGGCTCCCCCAATTAAGCTACGGAGGCTCCCCCAATTAAGTTACGTAGGCTCCCCCAATTGAACTACAGAGACTTCCCCAATTGAGCTACGGAGGCTCCCTCAATTGAGCTACGGAGGCTCCCCCAATTGAGCTACGGAGGCTCCCTCAATTGAGCTACGGAGGCTCCCTCAATTAAGCTGCGGAGGCTCCCTCAATTAAGCTACGGAGGCTCCCCCCAATTGAGCTACGGAGGCTCCCTCAATTAAGCTACGGAGGCTCCCCCCAATTGAGCTACGGAGGCTCCCCCAATTAGGCTACGGACGCTCCCCCAATTAAGCTACGGAGGCTCCCCCAATTAAGCTACGGAGGCTCCCCCAATTAAGCTACGGAGGCTCCCCCAAATGAACTGCAGAGGCTCCCCCAATTAAGCTACGGAGGCTCCCCCAATTAAGCTACGGAGGCTCCCCCAATTAAGCTACGGAGGCTCACTCAATTAAACTACGGAGGCTCCCCCAATTAAACTACGGAGGCTCCCCCAATTAAGCTACGGAGGCTCCCCCAATTGAGCTACGGAGGCTCCCCCAATTAGGCTACGGAGGCTCCCCCAATTAAGCTACGGAGGCTCCCCCAATTAAGCTACGGAGGCTCCCCCAATTGAGCTACGGAGGCTCCCCCAATTAAGCTACGGAGGCTCCCCCAATTAAGCTACGGAGGCTCCCCCAATTAAGCTACGGAGGCTCCCCCAATTAAGCTACGGAGGCTCCCCCAATTAAGCTACGGAGGATCCCTCAATTAAACTACGGAGGCTCCCCCAATTAAACTACGGAGGCTCCCCCAATTAAGCTACAGAGACTTCCCCAATTAAGCTACGGACGCTCCCCCAATTAAGCTACGGAGGCTCCCCCAATTAAGTTACGTAGGCTCCCCCAATTGAACTACAGAGACTTCCCCAATTGAGCTACGGAGGCTCCCCCAATTAAGCTACGGAGGCTCCCCCAATTAAGCTACGGAGGCTCCCCCAATTGAACTACGGAGGCTCCCCCAATTGAGCTACGGAGGCTCCCTCAATTAAACTACGGAGGCTCCCTCAATTGAGCTACGGAGGCTCCCCCAATTAAGCTACGGAGGCTCCCTCAATTAAGCTGCGGAGGCTCCCTCAATTAAGCTACGGAGGCTCCCCCCAATTGAGCTACGGAGGCTCCCTCAATTAAGCTACGGAGGCTCCCCCCAATTGAGCTACGGAGGCTCCCCCAATTAGGCTACGGACGCTCCCCCAATTAAGCTACGGAGGCTCCCCCAATTAAGCTACGGAGGCTCCCCCAATTAAGCTACGGAGGCTCCCCCAAATGAACTGCAGAGGCTCCCCCAATTAAGCTACGGAGGCTCCCCCAATTAAGCTACGGAGGCTCCCCCAATTAAGCTACGGAGGCTCACTCAATTAAACTACGGAGGCTCCCCCAATTGAACTACAGAGGCTCCCCCAATTAAGCTACGGAGGCTCCCCCAATTAAGCTACGGAGGCTCCCCCAATTAAGTTACGTAGGCTCCCCCAATTGAACTACAGAGACTTCCCCAATTGAGCTACGGAGGCTCCCTCAATTGAGCTACGGAGGCTCCCCCAATTGAGCTACGGAGGCTCCCTCAATTGAGCTACGGAGGCTCCCCCAATTGAGCTACGGAGGCTCCCCCAATTAAGCTACGGAGGCTCCCCCAATTGAACTACAGAGGCTCCCCCAATTAAGCTACGGAGGCTCCCTCAATTAAGCCACGGAGGCTCCCCCAATTGAGGCTACGTAGGCTCCCCCAATTAAGCTACGGAGGCTCCCCCAATTGAGCTACGTAGGCTCCCCCAATTAAGCTACGGAAGCTCCCCCAATTAAGCTACGGAGGCTCCCCCAATTAAGCTACGGAGGCTCCCCCAATTGAACTACAGAGGCTCCCCCAATTAAGCTACGGAGGCTCCCTCAATTAAGCCACGGAGGCTCCCCCAATTGAGCTACGTAGGCTCCCCCAATTAAGCTACGGAGGCTCCCCCAATTGAACTACGGAGGCTCCCCCAATTAAGCTACGGAGGCTCCCCCAATTAAGCTACGGAGGCTCCCCCAATTGAGTTACGTAGGCTCCCCCAATTAAGCTACGGAGGCTCCCCCAATTGAACTACGGAGGCTCCCCCAATTAAGCTACGGAGGCTCCCCCAATTAAGCTACGGAGGCTCCCCCAATTGAGCTACGGAGGCTCCCCCAATTGAGCTACGGAGGCTCCCCCAATTGTGCTACGGAGGCTCCCCGAATTGAGCTACGGAGGCTCCCTCAATTAAACTACGGAGGCTCCCCCAATTAAGCTACGGAGGCTCCCCCAATTGAGCTACGGAGGCTCCCTCAATTGAGCTACGGAGGCTCCCTCAATTGAGCTACGGAGGCTCCCTCAATTAAACTACGGAGGCTCCCCCAATTAAACTACGGAGGCTCCCCCAATTAAACTACGGAGGCTCCCCCAATTAAGCTACGGAGGCTCCCCCAATTAAGCTACGGAGGCTCCCCCAATTGAACTACAGAGGCTCCCCCAATTAAGCTACGGAGGCTCCCCCAATTAAACTACGGAGGCTCCCCCAATTAAGCTACGGAGGCTCCCCCAATTAAGCTACGGAGGCTCCCTCAATTAAGCTGCGGAGGCTCCCCCAATTAAGCTACGGAAGCTCCCCCAATTGAACTACAGAGGCTCCCCCAATTAAGCTACGGAGGCTCCCCCAATTGAGCTACGGAGGCTCCCCCAATTAAGCTACGGAGGCTCCCCCAATTAGGCTACGGAGGCTTCCCCAATTGAGCTACGGAGGCTCCCCCAATTAAGCTACGGAGGCTCCCCCAATTAAGCTACGGAGGCTCCCCCAATTAAGCTACGGAGGCTCCCCCAATTGAACTACAGAGGCTCCCCCAATTAAGCTACGGAGGCTCCCTCAATTAAGCCACGGAGGCTCCCCCAATTAAGCTACAGAGACTTCCCCAATTAAGCTACGGAGGCTCCCCCAATTAAGCTACGGACGCTCCCCTAATTGAGCTACGGAGGCTCCCCCAATTAGGCGACGTAGGCTCCCTCAATTGAACTACAGAGACTTCCCCAATTAGGCTACGGAGGCTCCCCCAATTAGGCTACGGAGGCTTCCCCAATTGAACTACAGAGACTTCCCCAATTAAGCTACGGAGGCTCCCCCAATTAAGCTACGGAGGCTCCCCCAATTAGGCTACGGAGGCTCCCCCAATTGAGCTACGGAGGCTCCCCCAATTAAGCTACGGAGGCTAGCCCAATTAAGCTACGGAGGCTCCCCCAATTGAACTACAGAGACTTCCCCAATTAAGCTACGGAGGCTCCCCCAATTAGGCTACGGAGGCTCCCCCAATTGAACTACAGAGACTTCCCCAATTAAGCTACGGAGGCTCCCCCAATTAAGCTACGGAGGCTCCCTCAATTGAACTACAGAGACTTCCCCAATTAAGCTACGGAGGCTCCCCAAATTGAGCTACGGAGGCTCTCCCAATTGAAGTACAGAGACTTCCCCAGTGGATCTGCAAAGGCTTCCGCATTATGACAGACATATAACACCTGATCAATGTCTTCCTCGTTCTCTTCAGCATCAGCTTCACCTACATCCTCGGCATCCTGGATGTTGATGAAAACAACGATGGTCGATGAGAACTGACAGATTACCATTATGAACATCAGATTGTCATTATGAAATTTGAAGTACAAATATGTTTTATATGATATTTACTTTATCTTTTCACCATTCTTCACTTTCATGGTTTTAAGACATATTGCTCAATCATAATACTTGGTATCCTCAGGGTTTTAGAAATCTATTGATCGTTTCCACATTGACTGCATTCATGGTTTTATTCATATCTACTTGCCCCTTGAGCATTTTTGCAATTGTTTTATCTTCAATATCACATGTATTAATTTTCAGGATTTTAGTATTGACTCTTTGAGTTATTTAGACTGAACTAAACCAGTATGGCACGATATAGCCTTACAGGCTGAAAGTGCCGTTCAGCCATAATCAAATCAAATCAACGTGTGAATGGGTTAAGGTTAACGGGTGGATAGGTTGACTCGGCTAGCTATCTTTACTCAAGGGCTTGAGATGATTTAAAGTAAATTTTTATTGTGTAATTAGAAATCATGCATCATATTAAAACGTGTTTCAGGCATTGTAAAGTAGAAACTGATGTTAGTTATTATGTTGTTCTTTTTTACAGGACGTTATTACCACGGGCATGACTGCGTGACTTATACTGATGAAGACAAGGAGGAAGAAAGAAGAATACGTCTGAAGAAAACGGAAAAAAACACCCGAGTTTTAAGGAAATTAGGTTATGAAGTGATTGAAAAGTCGGAGTGTGACTTTCAGAAAGACAAACCAGCCAGAAAGATTACGTGCTTACATTTCCGAAACTCATCCCCAATTTACAAAGAAACACGGAGATGGTTTGGTTTCAAAGGAGAATCTATTGGCGGGCGCCCGATCTTTCTTTGGTTTTATGGAGGTAGATATTGAAGTACCCTCATCATGGATAGATCCCTCTATGAAGATCGAGGCAGGGGAAATTTGTCAAAAGGCGTATTTGTCAGAGTTTTCACCATTAATTAATGTTCACGTAATATCGAATTCGAAAAGTGGGGACACATGCAGAGTTTTGTGGAGGAACATGACCTACCGAAAACTAGCAAAAGCTTATTGGTGAGTGGATTCAAAGCTAAGCGATTGCTCATTACATCTCCCTTACTAAAATGGTATCTGGATCACGGACTGCATGTCACCAAAATTTATGACGAATTGGATGGTGGAATATGCGCGCATGAAATGCTATCTACCGTTTGCAAAGAAAGTGACAAAAGCCAGACGCGCAGGTGATTGCGATTCAAAACTCGAATTGTTGGCTTCACTGCACAAGTTACAAGTAAATGCGGCTCATAGGTATTTTCCTTTGAAAAGCTAAAAGCGTGTCAAAAAGTGAATGATCCACTGTTCAGAATGAAGCAGGATACTGCAACGGTCATGTCATTTATGGTTTGTCATCCAAGACCTATCTTGTTATTGGGGAGGATAGTTCTTATAAAATGTCATGTAAAGGCATCCAAAAGAGCAGAGTGAACAATCCCCGAGAAATATTTCAAGATGTGATAGACAATAACGCAACGCGTTCCATTACCAATCGCGGTTTCCTTGTTAAAGCTTGCAGGTACAAGCCGATGGAATACATACCATTCTCCACGATATCACGCTTTGTCCATATGATGATGCGAAGCCTCAAACATGTGAAGAAGTTTTAGTGTGAAGCCATTAATGAATGTATCGCATGGCAATAAGTTAATCGTAGTATACACATGTGAGTCATTTTAGTTATGATGGTATAATGTTATGTTGCGTGAATTGTATGTTATATATAATCTTGATAGATATCAATGTTACTTTGTATGTTTTGTGTCGCATGGTTGTGGTACATAATAAATATAGTTTACTCTTTATTTCATTAGTTATTCCGTATTATCGCATATACATAACTTCCTATATTTAATGACGCTCTTTAGTTAATTGTTCAATGACATCAGTTAACCGCATGTAATCGGGCGTTGTCGAAGGTGGTTCTTCAGTCGTGACCTCAACTGGCGGTACTTTATCCGTCTCACTTGGAGTCGGGGACACTTGTAACATCTCACCTCCAATAAGATTCAGGGCCCTGTCGATGACTGTTGCGTTATCCATCACGACTCGCCATACCTGACAAGATAATTTCACACGTGGGCTTGATTGTGAACAAATGATCACCCGTACATCATCAGGAGATTTCCTTTCCACCACCAAGAAATGCGCTGCGTCTAAAGTTAACCTTATCTGCTGAAACTTGTCTGCCATCTTTACGTTCATGTAATTTCCCTTAAGAATGCTGACACCTGCGATAACGACTAGTTTTATACCGAGCTAACGATGTCATGTCTGTAAATAACACAATGACTCCTCATCTTTAGAGCCCCCTGCGGGTTCGGGGGAAAGTAGAATAGGCCCGATGCACCTCCATGTTTAACATCTGTATGTCGTAAGAGACGACTAAATGGAGGCGAACCGTATGCCGTGGTTCGCAACCCGTGTCGGAAGAAGACGGGACTCTGCTGGTTGAGTGGAAACTCTGTTTCTGCAAGACACCAGTTTGACCCTTATTTCTCTTAGACGGGAGGTCCGATATCGCCCGGTCTGATCAATCGGCTCGTCACGACAAGTCCAAGGATTCTTGTTCAACAACATCATATCAAACACAATTTTTCTCCCTATTATTCATACAACCGTATGCAATGAGTCTTTTGAGACACTTCATATTTCAGTTGCACTGAACAAGATCCTGTTAGGACGGTGGATTGGGCTAATCAAGTGGCAAATACCTCTTTTGTTTCCAACAGAAGAATAAGTATTTGTTATGCGAGTATACCGTCTGTGTATCCTTGGCATTGGGTGCTGGAGTACCGCACCGAATCAGTGTCCCGAGAGGGCTCCGGGGTGGGTGGGGACCACGGACGGTGAAATATTTAAACCAAACATGAGTGCCCAAGAAAAAAAACCCGCATCTGCAGAAATAAAAGCACGAGAAGAACGATCCAATAAGAAACTTTGAACAAGCTCTCCTACACATGAACCAAATCAACAAAACGACAATTTTTCCAGGTCTTTTATGGCACATGCTACATATCCAGATTTACGTCTTTCGAAATGATCACAATTTGCACTGGACAAAGCCATCAAAGCCTGGCCAGAGAACCAAAAGATGTCAAACGACTCCGCTCCGGTGACCTCCTCATAGAGGTCACACGGAAGAGTCATGGTGACAACCTCCTCCGCGCCACGGCCCTCCTCCATATCCCAATAACAATAACTCCTTTTCGTACCCTCAACAACAGCAGAGGTGTAATCCGATGCCGCGATCTTCAGATGTGCTCTGATACTGAAATAGTTTCCGAGTTGGCCTCACAGAATGTCATGGAGGCCAAACGGATATCAATCACCAAAAATGGAGATACAGGTGGCCGGTATTGAACATACAAAATGTTAGCAGGGGGGTTACCCCCGGAGACATGGCTCCTCTCGCCCTTCTTTGTCCCATTGACGCGATATGACCAGACTTAGTTAGATCGCCCCGAATGTACAGCCAACCGTCTCTTCGAAATCCTAAACATGTTATCTTCTGAGCTAATTCTTGACCCCATAACATGGAGATGGAATTACCAGCATTTCGTCTGTTCATTTCCTTCGTAAGCCCCGCCCCCCCCCCCCCCTCCAAAATAATACATAGCCATTCCCCCCACACCCCTTAAAGACTTGAACAGCCTGTCAAGCGCATAAGATAAGATAAGTCCCCACATCACGGGTGACCAGATTTATGAATCACACAAGTGGCCAAGACCATTACTAAAAGGTAGAATGTAAAAGTTAGCTGGACTCGTTAATAGCTACCATCAAGATTTACCGACCAGTGAATTATTTGTTAAACACTCGGCAACGGGATCGAAAATTGTCCTGACCTTTCGTGAACGCCTGTTCAATAATGTAAGCACTTTGAAATGATAATAACATGATTTGTACTTCCCATTGTTATTAATTAAGTCGTTAAATGTCAAATTAGATTATTTTCCCAGTTATTAGGGTCGAGTACACAAGTACGGCATCAGCTGCTGAGTAGTTTCTTGACATTTCGATTTTATTTTGACATTTTTAGTTAGATTTTTAGATTTCATCGTTCACAGTTGTTCTGAGGCTCGGTGGGGCTGATACCCAACAAGGACTGAGTCACCAGACTTTGAAGTGGTGTCTTGGCAACGTCTGCTACTACGTGTTCAGCTTCGACGACGCGGCTGGTGACACGTGGACGACTGCCAACGAGCAGTGCGAAGTCCACGGACTACACCTCACGGCGGTGTGGGACCAGGACACGCAGGATACACTGAACGCAGCGCCCCCTCTCGCCAGTACAGTGAACGCCTGGCTCGCGGGTCGCCGCGCTGATAACGATACGTTTGTGTGGCTCAACGACGAGATATATGTAGGTAAGGATGTAAAACAGCATGATATGTTTGATTTCTTATCATCATAGAGTGGCGACAGAAAGTGCGTCGATCTAGCGTGTGACAACGAGTTGTGTTAAGATCAGAGTGTGCAAAGACATCAATATAACAGGGGCGGGTCCAAGAATTTGAAGAGGGGATCCAAACTTGCGACCAGAGGACATTTTGCCGAGGGGGCGGGGGGGCATTTCAGATAGCTTTCTTCCTCTTAATTTGCTATTAATGTGAAGTTCCTGGTCAAGCCTCCCCATGGCGCTTGATGAACTATGCAGATCAAAGACCGTTAATCCTAATCCATGCGAGTACTCGACTGGGCCGTTTTCGGAGCACGTGGTGCTAAATTACATTCGACCGGAGGCGGAAGTGGCAATTTGTGACAACCATTCAAATGGAAGCTGGTCCGTGTTTACGAAGGGTCTTTTCGGGAGGAAACTAAGTGACGAATTCAACATCAAAACCAACATCCGGGCTTTTTTGCCAAACAAAAAAAATATATGAGCGCAAAATATGACTGGCCACAAAAAATTCCTACACTTAACATCGCCAAACCCTGGTAATCAAATGGCTTGAGCTAAGTTAAAACCACTCAACCCAACACTTCCACTTGACAATGAGGGGCCGGCCCGGTTGCTCAGTTGGTTAGAGCGCTCGCCTTGAGTGCTTTGGCCACTGGAGAGCCTAACGGCACATGGATCGGTGGTTCGACCCCGCTGTGAATATGTCAAAAGTTGAAAACTAAAAATGCGATGAAAAGTCATGCCGCAAATCTATCCAAACTGTGTTTTTTAATTGCCATAGACGTCACCACATTCCTGTTTCAGACGTTACACAGTTGTAACGTCTGCCCCCAAGATTCGTCCAGGCAACGTCCACTTGCTTCGTTGCTTCCGATGAATTGTAATCAAATATTCTTCAAATTGTTCCAGGATCAGCGTCTATTAGCTACACTTGTGGCTATGAGTATAAAAAAGCCGCAGGATCCCGACAATGCCAACTTGGCTACACCTGCCTTTGCGAAAGAGAGAAAGGTAAGCAAAAGCATCATTTACTGTTGTTCTATATCGTACAAACTGATTGTACAGCCATGTTTTTTCCGCGAAAAAGTTCACACGCCTAAATGGAAATTATGCATGTTGGTCAGTATTAGATACGTGCAAATATAGTTCTAATTGTAGTATGGAGTAAACGGAATGGACTCATGTGGGAGTCAACCAAACGAGATAACAACCAAACTGACAAGAACATGTCCCTAACAACAACGCTGTACTTTTGTTACAAGCTACTGTAGTTGCTCGAATAAGCGCCCCGTTCGAATAAGCGCCGGCCAAGGAGACACAAGAAAATAAAGGAAGGGTGAATAACCTCCAGGGAACCACCATTCTTTCCACTATATTACGTTCTTTGCGATGCGTGGTATTATACACATACGGCTATACTAAAACTACTGGTATCCCTCTTGGGCTGGCCTGCTAACAGCGACGAGTTCGTATAAAGTAGACAATTTGTTTATCGTTTGGTGGTCTATGTAATAGCCATCTACTGATTTGTACAGGTTGGGGTCGGCAGGAAAGTGTTAGGTGGGGTGTGTGTTCAATTGCATGGCTTGCTAACGGAGCAGCGACGCGCTCAGATAAAGGAAGCAATATGTTGCATGTAAGGCGTTAGGTGGGGCTTGTAGGGGCGGGTAAGAGCGGCGCGCCTTCTCACAATTATCGTAGCCTAAAAGATGCAGTTGTCCGCTTGGATTATCTGGTAAATTGTACTTAGCTATTGGAGGACGTAGTTGTTTCCTATCTCATATATGTGCGCATAATTTTTTTTTTATCAAAATCATGACAAACAAATTATTAAGCCCTCCTGTTCGAGTGCCCGGGGCAAAGTGGAAGGGGTTTGATGCACCTGCATGTTTGACATCTGCATGTCGTAAAAGGCGACTAAATCGAGGCGAACCGTTTGCCGGGGTCCGCAACCCGTGTCGGAGGAAGATGGGACTCTGCTGGCTGAGTGGAAGGCTTTATGCGTCATGTTTTAATATCAGAGCACTAATAAGGCTCTTAGCCCATATTCGCCGTCATTTTCCGTTGGTCTCGCCGTTAACCACACTGAGAAATATTTATCATGTGTCATTAGGATTCATTATCAGTAAATTAAGTAGAAGTTTGAATCAAACTGCACAGAAAGCCACGCTCAATCGGAATTGTTTTACAACATCCATGTCACCATCACAGTTTCCTTTTGGGTCCAGATCCAGATTGTCCCTTCGACGAAGTCCTTCATGGGGACAAGTGTATCTGGAGCAGTAGTCCGGCCGCCACGTGGTACAACTGCCGGAACAGGTGCATAGCGGCCGGCGGTGACCTTGCCTCCCTCTCCGACAACGTGGCCAAGGTCATTGATGACCTGACCGATAAGACCGGAGTTGACCATTACTACATGTACCTCTGGGTTGGACTTCACAAGCGGCAGTGGCACTGGGTCTCGGGTAAGTGATCGTGCTGACCAACCTCACGACGCAAAGCCAATTCCAAAGTTAACATAGCATTTACGTTCTTGTAGTCTTTAGCTGTTTTCTGTTAGATTTTCGTCATTTGTTGGTCTGCAGCGTTTGTATGTTTGTTTGCTTGCAATTTTACGCGCACGATTGCGGGCAAACTTAGGACCGATGTATATTCCCCTTTGTTCCCCTTTGTTGCAGTATATCGCATACAAGTTTATGGAACAGTTGTACAGTCCACACTAACGGTCTAATCTATCACATGATTCGGTCCAGAGTATCAATCGCTAGTTGTCTAGTTTCTTTCGATAGTAACTGCGACAATGCACTGAATGAACCAATGTCAGTTTTAAAACAACGTCTTGTAGCTGTTGCTTCAGTTAAATGAAATTTTTTTATGTGTTTCGCTACAAATTCACTACAAACTCGCCAGCAGCTGGTTCCCTGGCAATAAAACAGAACACGGTGTATGGAATCGCAAAGGGCAAATTTATTGCCGACTCAGAAAGACACTACATGACATGCAAATTGTCAAATTAATTAAATAAAAGTTGCAGAACACTTCGCCACTAACTGGGGGCACACTTCACCAGTAATTGGAAGAACGCATCGCGAATAAGCGTGAACAGACCACGTGACCCTATTATGGTTTGGCGTAACCAATTGCCATCTACATAGGTGAAATACATCACAATGAATGTAGGTGGAACATATCGTCCTGTAAGAAGGCGGAACACATCGCCGTGTACGTAGGCGGCACACATCGGCATGTACGTATGCCAAATAAATTATCCAAATATATATCGACTGAGCTATTTATAATTGGTGATACTGGGTAGGCTGATAATACGTGGAAAATCTCGCGCGTTTAAGTAAAAGCTGAATTGAAAACGTATCAAGACCACTCATAATTATTGTGTTTGCCCATCATTTTCAGTCAGCTTGAGTTGGTTTACACACAATTTATTTTCTGAGGTTTGCAACATCGAATTCACAAGTAAATGCTCACCTCAAACATTCATATATTAGTCGTGGTGATAAGTGAATAATCGTTTACAAACATAATGTGTCGGTATTATATATACAAATTGACGATAAAGAAGCGCGACATGACCTTACAAATTCATAACAAAAGCAATTTAGTAAAATCATTCAATCACAACAAACCTACCATTACGTTCGATATATTTATGAACCGCGCTGAATAGTACGTTATTTAGGTCGAAGGTAATATGAGAGCAGCCGAATAGTAACACTTCGCAGAGGGATTTCCGATCGGGGCCTGAGGATGGGTCAATGTTAATACCATGGTCTGTAAGGAAGGAAATATCCGTCTTGAGAAGTTCTCGGGACGATCGGTAAGCTGGACATTGGAGTAAGAAGTGAGCATTGTCTTCGGGCTTTAAATTGCACTTAGGGCAGCGGTTGTCGTTAATAAAGCCATACTTCTTACGGTGGCCATTGAGAGCGCTTAGGCCGAGTCGAAGCCGAGCGTGGTAGATCGACGCAGCGCCACACTCTAGGTTGTACAAATCACGATTTTGAGAGAAGAAAACAAACTTAAATTTGGTGTTGAACTCGGGGAGGGAAGACGCATGCCTAATGTCTAGGGATAAGCTATTCCATTCGCAAACCGTGTGCCAAAGATATGAGTTCAAGGAGTATTTTTTGTTACTTTTGGCACTCTGATGCCATTCAAGTTTCGAAGGGAACATGCGGAATCGCGATTGGTTTGGGGAAGTAATGACGCCAAGTACGGTTGACAGACACCATTGACCAGTTTGCACAACATGCACAGGCTAAAGTAATTGCGTCTAAGCGCAAGTTTCTCCACATCAACCTCCTATAATAGCTTGTTGTGTGACGTGCAACTGTAGGTCCCGCTGATGGTTAGTAAGGCCTTTCGTTGTACCCTTTCAAGGCTCTCTGTCTGGGCCTGTCTTTGTCAGCTTGAGTTACCATGTACTAACATTTTAATCAAACTGATTGCTCTTATCGTTAAGCCAGGGAAACTGAGGGGACATCCGCCATGCTCATAAATACATCAATAATATTCATATTCATTTTCATATTCATTTTTACATATCTTGGTACTAATTATATAATTGGGCTTCATTCTGAATCACAACGATGCAGTTGATGAAATCCAAAAGAATAAGTGAAACATAAACATAAAATGAACAAATATTAAGATTATACTAGGTCTAGATACTCAATAAGATTGATTAAACCTCCGTATGGTCGCTATCCTTCAATATTCAGTTATCTTGTAATCAAATAATTACACGTCAGTTTATTGCGAGAGTTCATAAATATAAAAGTGTTATACAAAAATGCGATACAAACCATACTATGCTTATCAGTTTAATCATTCATTGCGTAGTGATTAAAACGGAAAATGCAATCAAAACGTGTTATAGCGGAGGCGGTGGGGAGGAGGAGGTAACCTCGTCGGCATATGTTGTCCGAATGACTGACTGGGTAAAACTACTTGCCGCCAGTCAACAGCCGGCCTCCGATTGGTTGACACCAATAAACATCTGGTTGCTTGGCGCGTCAACGTGGACGAGTCCACGCTTGTTTCTGCCATACTGGAAGGGGGTCTTTTTCCTTACGTGCTAGATAACATCTCGCGGATACACAAAAAAATAATTCTGATTTTCAGAACTGTTCTTTACTATGTACTATAATTATTACTTGATGCTTTGACGCTTCCTCCTATTCAAGTATGCTTGTCTGCGTATTTTTAAAATGTTATTGTTGTGTTGCTCATAAAAGCAATGTAATGTTAGGGTATGTATCTTTTTGTTTGCGCAACAACACTTAACACATGCGCTTCAGGGTAGCAACTGAAACCCTTCCTGTTTATTTGTTTATTTATGGGTGAGAGTGAGTGGTGCATGAACTATAAGAAACGTGTAGGTAACGTGTGTGACCCGATGATGATTTATTTTTCAAGTGCAGTGAACCTTTTGTTAATTATACCCGTCATGAGATCCGCATTACACTAATCTCTTGTCTTTTGTTTATTTCCAGGAACTGGGCAATCGTCTAGTGTTCGAACCCCCATGCAGTTCTATCACTTCGGCGCTAGTAATGGCTATGATCCAGCCAAGAAGTGCATCTACGTCAACATGGGAACCACTGATCGACTTTGGATTGATGTCGTGTGTCATACCAAGTTGAACTCCTTTATCTGTGATGACGGTCAGTGCGCAATTCATCTATAACATTGCTTCAACAGACAAATTTATTTGCAGATTGATTAATATTAATAAATTTATAATTATACATTTTGTTATTCATTACATATAGTGACACATTTGTCTATGTATTTATATTATCGACACATATCTATAATACACCAAGGAGCAGCAGCTTAGTCGGTAGAGATAAATTCCAACGATACACAAAGAAATTATTTTTGGAGATCAGGCACAAGGTCCATGTATTCACCTTAAAGTAGCGTACTTACATGCGCCATCTTAGATTTGCTACTTCTTCGAATAGAGACTAAAATTATCTATATGTTATATATGTTTTATATATGTTTTATATCTTGAAACAATTGCAACATGAAACTGCGCAGAATATGTTACCGCGCGGACGTCTCAGCGAGCCGCGGTCGACATTATACCGAATACCGAATAGAGAACAGGCGCGTAGGGATAAAAAGCCGGCCACCAAATTCTGCTCCGGTGAACAAATTTGCTTCTCCTCGGACAGCCCACCAGCTTTCAGGATTTTAATTCCAGACGGAATATACTTATTTGGCATGGAGAAGAGGTTGGTAATGCAAAAAATGCAGAACATATTGCTTTAACTTCCATCAATAGACAGTTCCGAATTGTTCCAGGCCCAGTACCCGTCATTCCTTCGCCGCCAACTACTTCACAGCCAACCACTGAAGGTCAGTATTGTGGTCTGATTATCGCCCATACCACGTTGTATTACTGGCCCGACATCAGTAAGTGCAATCTGTTGATCGTGTCAACAGGGATATGTACATGGTTTTACCAATATCTACGTGCTGCTTTACCATTTTTCAAATCGGTTCATCTAGGAGCTCACATGTATTGATACTTTCAGGGTTTTAGTATTGCTCGAGTTATTTAGACTGAACTTAACCGTATGGCACGATATAACATTGTATGCTGAAAATGCCGTTAAGCCCCAATCAAATCAGATCAATCCGTTAAGCCCGCCCTTGGCATTGTCCTTGCCGCGATAGATAAGGAAAATGAAGACCGCTAGAGATTTATCATTGGTGAACAGTTCATTGAGTTAACATCCTGTAGAATTGTGAAAAGGACTCTCTCTTCAACCACGGTGGGCGTCCGGCCTTTATGAAATAAAAACGTGTTCGGTGTTATTCTTCCAGTGGTCAACACAACCATCCGTGATGTCACAACACCGGAGGAAAAGGAGAAAGGTACCCCTGAAAATATGCAAATGGGAAGCTGCCGCATACAATGAAAGTGTTCAAGGAAAGCTGAAGATCTTGCTTTCAGTCGTCTGTTAGTGGAAGAGTGTTAATATGTAAATTAACCGCATGTTTCGAGCATGGCGCGGACCTGAAGGCACATTCAGTGATTTAAATAGCGGAATAGCATTGGAAGGTCGGACAACGGAAATGGAATGCCATGGAAAATATTTATTTTGCAGTGCTATCTCACGAATGGGTTTAGGCATCGTTTAGATGCATGATCCTGGATTCATGTTTCCCTACAAGAAGGGATGGATTTAACTGTATAGTTGACCTCATTTGCTTTTCGAGGCCAGATTCTTTTTTTCACATAGGCCCACTCCTACCCCTCTGGGGATCAAATGGTCAGCCTCTCAGCCATATTCTTTATAATGTAAGCTATGCTGCCATCTCAATCCGGCCTCAAGCCTTGTTGCCCTTCAGTATTGCTTAATCGCGGCCTTCATACAGATGACAAGCAGTTTGGTTTGTCTGCTGGCGGCGTGGCTGGAGTTGCTGTTGGGTTCGCAGCTCTTCTGGCAGCGATCATTGCTCTGGCAGTCTGCCTCTGGAAGAGTCGCACTAAGGGTAAGTAACACGAGAAAGAAGATTACCATAACGTTAACATTAATCGCTCTGCAATGTTTTTGCCAAAAAATTGTTCGGAAAATGTTGACGTCCAAAATTGTATTTAGGTTGTTAGAGTATAAGAAGGCACTTACTGAACGCAATGAACAACAGGGCTGTTGATTAGCCCCTTCCTTGGTGAAAGACAGATATCATGTGGGAATGTGTGGCGTTTATATTTATCTATTTGTACGGATTTTGCATTCACTATGGCCAGGTGATATATTGTTACATACATTGTGACCAGACGTCCCCCCTCCATATATATAATGGGCAGGTGTCCAATATGGCCGCGCTTGCCGGCTGCCAAGCAGATGTTATCTCAGCATCGATATTACACTTATTGCATTTTAGTGCCTTGATCTTAAAATGTATCTTCATCTTTACTGACATTTGGTAACTATAACACTTACATATGTCCGCAAACCAATCAGCTAATCATGGCCATTTCGTTCCTATAGCTGTGCCCAGTCGTGGGCCAGAAGTGACTACTGGGAGGTAAGCTTTTATATCCATACATATAGTTGAAAATGGTATCGTTTCATATACGGAGTGCAAATTACTGCATATTTTAAAGTTGGAGTCACAAAGCAATAATCTTTCTGAAATTATTGTTTCGGTCTGAAGGGATCCGATATTTTGGTGTGAGGAATAGTCATCTTTATTTGAACTTGATACATTGCTTTCTCGCACCTTATGTTCCGTGCTACTCTCAAAACAACCATTGACACTAGCAAGCATCACGTTATGGGAGCAAACAACATCACAAGTCGCCTCTGCAACACCAGGGACATTTGTCTCGAAAATGAATGGCTACTTAATAACCTGCCATTGGGGTCGGTGTAAATATTGGATGATTTTAGGCCCAAAGAGAAGCCAGTGAAGTTGTCAGCTCTGGATACCAAACCAAGCACACCCTTTGTGGAAGACGAACTCTACGAAGATCTCGGTGAGAGGGCGCTGCTATCCGCTTGGCCGCTTTTACTATATTCAACTTCAGTTATGTGTCGGTTCTGCTGGTTTTAATGCTGCTACATGGCGGAGGGGGCAGGCCACTTCTGCTTTTTATGTTGTCTCCTTTGTTCTATGCGGTAAATTCCGTTCTCTATGATGTCGCCTACGATCTCTCAAGTTGTTTTCCATATATAATATCGCTGTTTTATAAGCGATGTCGCTTTAGTTCTCTATTTTGTTGTTTCTGTTTTTTTTTTCAATATAACTTTAGTTCTCTATTATGTTGCTTCTGTTCACAACAATAACTTCAGTTCTTTACTGTTTTGTTTCTGTTCTTTGAAATGTCGCTTCAATGCTCTCAGACGTGCTAAACTCTGTGCGTGCTCCCGTGATATTCATTTTGATTTTAAGTCATTTCTACGCCTTATTGCCCGCATTCATGCGCGTATATTTCTTAACTGGTTTATGTAAGATACTGCAACAGTAAGAAAGGAATTACTACAACATTTCGATTGTTGACGGTGACGCGTTCTGATTTCAGAACGTGAGCAGCCACAGGTTAAGTAAGTACTAGACGTCATGGCCAAAATAAACCTCTTTTCTACTTGAGTGTTTAAATGGGTGTTCGTGGCAATGAAAAGGTTAATTGGTGTGTCAAACGATAGAGAGTGACGCTCTGGACGCATCTGTTGTCAGATATGCTTTAGGACTAAGGCGACCCCTGTTGGTGAGATCGCAAGTTTTTACTTTTGTTGAGAGAAAATTCAAGGAGGTAAATTGATTTGGGACATTGTTGAGGGACATGGTAGGTGTTTATTGTTGTTATAAACCTTAAGGCCTTATGTTTGCGTTCCCGGCCTCTAACGCCCCTTTGCGATCTCATCCATTAGACTATAGGGACATCGACTTTGGGACGTACATGTAGCCATCATGGCCATAGCTCGCTCGGTATTGACACAAAGGAACTGTAGAGAAATACACTGATCCGTATATATGGCTTAATTAACAGCAGCTGAAAGGTATGGCTGAACGGGCATTGCCATTACCGTATTTTGTCCAGTAATGTCGTCACAATTGGATAACAAAAAATACGCTGTAGAAACTAATATGAGTAAGGCAAATAGAACCAGCGGATTGTGTCATTGAAAGTTACCAGCCATCTTTTACGTGCTAATTCATCGATTGATTGTAGGTACAAAAACAACAGGAACAATAATTTATTTAGTGCGCAGCCATCTTCGGGAAACTTCCATTCCATCTAATATTATTCGAATAAATGCCTGCAATATATATAAGACAAAGTAAACCTTTTTTTCCGTTACTCTTCGACTCAGTAGAGCAAGTTTAAAATTGTACGAGCAAAACCTACAAGACCTCAGTGAAATGTGCAGGTAATCTCCTCCACAACCCATCGCCTAAGGAGAAGTGTCCCTAACAGTATGCATTCAAACAAATACCTGTTTAACAGCTAAATACATTACTTGGTATCTCGATTTACTGTTTGTGTTCTAGTTTTCTACTGTGGTCTCAACCTCGATTTCGTGGCTCCGCCTTGACAATAATTTCCTAAATGGTATATTTCAGGCCAAGACAATGCGCAGGCAAAGAGTATCAGAACCACGTCAGTAAGCGATGAAAGACGTCAGCTAGTGACAAGATGGGTGCTGTGCAAAAGCCATGCAGCCCCTTTGTTGACAAGACCTATAATTAACGGTCATATCGCGTCACATCAGAGATACATGTATGTGTGAAATACATTTGATGGGGTGACGATACCCACGTGACATGAACTATTATGCATTGATAAATACATATACTTCTATTTACTATTACCCATTGCATTATTATTTACAATAAGTTGTTTTTCTGTTATTATTATTACAAGGAACTTGTTGTTATAATGATTTGTTTTAGGATGAGTTTACGATTGTAAGAACCTTTGCTAAAATAATAGAACTAAGATATCATATAACATATTACTGTTGCCGGTGTCTCGTTAAAACCTTATGGTCCAAGATCACATGATAAATTTAGTGTGGAAATGCCATAGTTGCATCACAGTATATAACAAATTGCCTTTATGAAATCTATGTTACTGGTTTTCGCATATATAAATAAAGCTTACCTAATCTTTTCCATCGCCATTATGTAATAGTACATTTTATCCAGCTATGATAAGAACATGTTCGGCAGTCAAACTATCTGAAGTATAAAATAAACGTATCACTTGAAGCATGCTTGGAGAAAATATTGATTTTTTTTATATTTTGTATATAAGTTCGGGTAAACATTCGTGCTTAAAATACTGCATATGATCCTTACTAGTTGATTTCCTCCAGCTAAAGCTTATATAATAAATACTCAAAATCAGGCAAGCATGTCGTGGTCTTATATACATAGCGTTTTCGCCTACTTGTTATAAATGGCCCGGCCCAGACCGCATAACAAAGTGACATAACAAATACTCCCGGTGGGTCACGGCTGAAGTGATATAAGATCTATTCCCAGTGGGTCCCGGCTGAAATGATATAAGATCTATTCTCGATGGGTCACGGCTACAAAATGCAGTATCTACATCTGTGTTTGCCACCAGGCACTTTCTTCTCTGCCACCACCAGGTTTTAGGGCCAACAAAATACGCAGACATTTTTTGAATTAAGACTATGCACTTCCAAAACTATTCGCAGTGCAAGCCTCTCTCTCTCGTAAGCGATCGAGATGCCAACATATACTTCGTGACATTAAACTTACAATGACCTTGACCTTGCATACATGTAGTTTATGCAGACATGGCCAAGCCACGGTCCATTTGTCTACAACGCTTCTCTGTAACTATTCGTTATATCACTGCGAAGACGCAAGTGCGACATACATTCCGTATTTTTTGGTATTACCGACCTCTTCTCCATCTCAAATAAGTATATTGTGCATGACTTTAAATCCTGAAAGCATTTGGGCTATCCGGGAAGAAGCAGATTTACTCACCGGAACAGAAGTTGGTGGCCGGCTTTGTATCTCTGCGCGCTTCTTCACTCATTGGTAGGTCATCGATATAATGCGGAATACTGCGGAAAACTTCTTCGCGGCGGAAACCCCGAAGTTTTCCGCAGTATTTCGCAGGTATTCCGCAGGTATTCCGCGTTTAATCGAGCCCCGTTTGGTATTTTGTGTGATGTCGACCGCGATATAAATAAACCGCTTAGCTTTATGTTGAAATTGTTGTTTTACAGACTCAAAGATATAAATAATATATGCATCATAATTTTGAGATACTTTCAGTCTTGATTCTAAAATGTAAAAACTCTAAGATAGCGCATGTAAGTATATTCCTTTAAGGTTACATGTATGTAGCGTTTCGCGTCTAGCGTAAGAGAGTAAAAGGGTGCGACTTTTAATTAGGACTTAACTCTCCATTGTTAAAGTAACTAGAGATAAATCTTGGAACATTGACCTTCGACCTATAATGAATGTTATCGCCCACGCTTGCTAGAATTTGACGGCTTTGGAGATATCATTGTGATCAGAAATTTATTGTTATACAAACATAACATATTACGGTAAATGTACTTTATAACATTCAGCCAGGGTACATATCCACAGACGTAACGCATTCATGCACAGGTACCAGAATAAATAAGAATTAAAATATAATATATTGTTTAAAAAATAACAAATGAAATTTTCAAGTGTTTTATTTTGTTTATGTTTTTTCGTTTTGTGACAAATGAACGCCCGAGGAATAAGCTAACTGACATGTACACACAATCAATTGTGATGCCGCTAAGCTGCACAGACAAACATGGAATACGTATGCCAGACACGCATCGTAATCGCTATATATTATGGCAATTACCTCTTCACCAACCAAAGCAATGTGGCTACACTCTAAGAAGAAGTAAGCAATTTTAAAGTGTTCACGCGGCCTTCTACAATGATTTTTAATGGAATGAGGGCCATTTCTAGATTCCAGTACATTGAGTATTGCATGTAGTTCAACGTGAAGTTCAAGCCCCTCGATTAAACTTGACAATGAATATGATAGCGTCGTTTTGAGGTCAAGGGGCCTCATAATTAGGTCAGCGGCTTGAGTGAATGGTATTACAAATGCTCGTGCCGACCTAGTGTAGACTTGACAATTTTTATTTCAAAAAATGCAAAAGTCAGTGGCCCAAACGGTGTGTATTGTTGCCTTAGGTCTGCTCTGACATTGCCGCTGCATGAACAGTTTGCCTAAATTTTGTTTTCCTGGCTTCCTGGGGTGTGCGTTGGGATGACAGCACCGTGGCCACTGGTCTTCGTTACAGTACTAAACAAAATCACCACCCTGAAGTGATCGAGCGGGTATCGATGATGCCTTGGGTTGTCTGTCCTGCACAAGTTAGGATTCGTAGGGTCGAATAAGGATGCGGGAGCCTTAATCAGGATTCGTGGGGCCAATAGGGATCTGATGTGTCGATAATGATCGAATCGAGACCTGTAGGGTCGAATTCGATGGTTCGAAACGGGATCCGTGAGACACATTCGGATACGATGGGTCGAAGCTGGTTTCGTGGGGTCCAAACTGAATCGGGATCTATGAGGTCCACTCTGGATCTGAGGCATCAAATCTGGATCGGATTGGTCAAATCTGGATGTGAGAGGTTCAATCTGGATATGAGAGGTCAAATGTGGATCTGGCAGGTCCAATGTGGATCTGGGTGGCCAAATGTGGATCTGAGGTGTTATATTGGGATCTGATCGGTCAATGTGGGTCTCAGAGGCCAAATATGGATCTGAGGGGTCAAATTGGGATCTGAAGGGTCAATCTGGATCTCAGAGGTCAAATCGGGATCTCAGTGGTCACATGGATCTTAGGTCAAATCTATATCTGAGGGGTCAATCTGGATCTGAGAGATCAAATTTGTGCCTTCAGTAGACAATTTGGTCAAATAAAGGTTTCAGCGGGAAAAATTGAGCTTTTAGTGAGTAAATGTTGGCTAAGTAGGCCATTAAACATACAATAGAGCTTTTAATGGATAATTTTGGCAAAATAGAGTTTGTTTGGCCAAATATAGCCTTCAGAGGGCAATTTAGCATAGATAGCGGCTTCGAAGAGCATTTTTTTTTGGATACCCGAATTGCGACATATTAGTGAACATTGATGACATCTCAAGCGATTCATTCTGGCGTCGCGGTCGACAAGATTCCAACGCCGGTAGACCTTTTCTATGACAATTATCACCAGCCCTCAGTTCCTCTTCTCTGATTGGTGAAAAGTATTCAATGACTTTTGAACAATCTCGATCATTCCCTCATTCACGCATAAAAGTAACACATTCTGCCTGACGTCATTTCTAAAAATAGATCGTGCATGCATTATCCCGACCCTCCACCTACTCGCTTCCACTTCCGCATTTAGGTCATCGAGGTCATTGAGGCCAGCTAGGGTCAACGTCGCACACCCCCATGACATCCCCACATACATCACCTTTAACCCCCTTGTACAAACAAAAATACAAATCTGAACACTTGCGGTGGCTAGTGGGTTGTGTAGGGTTGGAGGAAGGGCCACTAGTTTTTTTCCTGGCGAAGGCTTCGATAACTCCAATTCGTAGCCTCTCACTTTGCGTACATTCTGCAATTGACGCCCGAAGGGACTTTTTCTGTAAATCAATGTTCCATGTCAATATTTACTTCAAGGCCATCTGACTGGCTCCATAAGACAGAAAAGCCAGGGGCTGATGCAACAGGGCTAGGGTCTGTGTCCAGTGCTAGCCCTAATATCAATGCAGAGAACAGTAAATTTTCGCAGCGTCAAGGGGCTGATAGACTTCACAAGTTGCTCATTTCTTATCCAGCTCACTTCATAACTAACTGATCATATTCTTTAAAATGTCATCTTATCCCTGATGTGTATATATTTGTGATTTGAGTTCGTGGCTCTCTCATCAGAAACCCCTGGCTTGCGTTCAACTTCCGCCGAAAATCCTCACTTTCATAGTAATAGCATTGAGTGAGTTGTGAAAGCTCACTTTGTTGGGAAACATGTAGTGCCATCAAACAGCCGCTTGTGCCACAGTAAGCGCCCGAATTGGACGGGGGGGGAGGTTACTTAATACATCACTGGGTTTGGTGGATTCCGCGGTATAGTCCCCCACCCCCTGTTTTTCACCTCCAAAATCCGCTCATTTGGGGCGTTTTACCGCAAAAATCGACTCGGATGGGGTATTTTAGTCCGTTGACCCGTTCTATGTCGCAGTTCCATGCACCGTTCGGTGTTCCATGTCCCACGTGATCTCGATTCGAAGATGTGGACAACCCAAGGCCAACGCCATGACTACCCAGTGGCCAGGGTGCTGTCACCATAAGACACACCTCCAGGCAGAAATCCCGAAACAAAATGGAGAACAATTTGACATAAACGTCATGCAGCGGGATAGCAGGAGGCGAACCAATCATCCACACTAGTCCAGTCCACACTAGGTTGTCGCGAGCATTAGTAATACCATTTTTCTCAAGCCGCTGACCTAATTCAAAGGCACACGTCTTGACCTCAAAACCGCGCTATCATTCTCAACCTAAAGTTCAAGCCAGGGGACCGAGCATAAGTAATAACCTAGTTTTTTCCCTCCCGCCCGCCAGCCCGCCGGCCCGCACGCCACAACTGCAGGCGATGCCTTTTCATCCCCTCGTCAGTCATGACCGAGCTGAGTGCCAGTTTGCTGGGTACATGGTCAAATCATTGGTCCCTCAGCTCGGCGGGCTTACGAACACGCCGCGCCCCTCGGCTCGCTTGTTAGTAGATACGATATGATGGCAGTTCTCTCATCATATGCTTAACCTCCCTCCCTCCTTCTCACCACCACTAGCGTTGACATTATTCCCAACGATCCCACGCAACACAAACAAACACGCCACACAGACCCAACACACCCCCAACCCAGATAATGGCTGCTACGAGACGATACCACATCACGGATGCAAGCGGCAAATTACAAACGTTTATATGTAATTGTCCTACAATTAATTCAACCATACGCCACGGGTCAGCAATGCGCCCTGTTTAACTGGAACTGTCCTGGGCAATATGCCTCCGCCACATTTATTTCGCAATGGCGTACAACTGTAGCGGTTGTGTCCGATCTAAAGCACGTGGTGTCCTCATGGCTCACGTACATAAGGCGGAGACTTGGGGACTCCGTCGTCTAGCTGTTACAACCATCACCTTCATCATGTTGCTGGCCAGCGTGCCAAGCCGCCACGCCCAGTCGGTCTCGCACCTAACGAGACTTCACCGCGATTTGCTTTGGGCCTCGAGAGACCTGACCCGTCCCGCGTGTAACCGGAGCGATGTCCTGCACGTGGAGCTCCAGACATGGCTGACACAGATCCGGAAACTTGACGTCGTGGAGCAGATGCTGACGCTGGATCTGTGGCTGGAAGAGGCCTGGAATGACTGCACTGTGCGCTGGCGGCCGGAGGACTACGGCGGGATCCGGACAATCCACACCCTGCCCTCCCAACTCTGGCTTCCGGATCTCGTCATCGCGCAGGCCGTCGAGGGGGATATGTCTCCGCGGATAGAGAGCGCTCCCAAGGTCAAGGACGCCTATGACGGTCACGTGACATGGGAATTTCCCCTGACGACCACAGTTCCTTGTCCTATTGATGTCCGTCTGTTTCCCTTTGACGAGCAAATGTGCACATTACGGCGACACCGTACGAATAATGCCACCCAATCTTCCGCCAGGGGGCGATGAAACTAACTTGACTCTCGTTCTAGAAGATTACTACCCAAACATGGAATGGGATCTAACGGCGACCAGAGCTATAAAGGATATTATTTTGTATCCCTGCTGCACGCAGAGATTCGAGAATGCGGTCTACCTCGTGTCCTTGCGAAGGCGGTCCTTATTCTACGTGGTGACCGTCATCTCGCCTTGTCTCGTCATTTCATTCTCGACCGTCTTCACGTTCCTGTTGCCCGTCGAGTCAGGCGAGAAAATCTCCATGTTGCTGTTGATCTTCGGCGGTTTATGCATCTTCCTCCTGTTAGTCTCGGCCATCACGCCGCCCTCTGTCCTCGGGGTCCCCCTCCTCAGCGTCTACATCCTCTTCATCCTCATCCTCATCTTCGTCGCCATTATGGCGACGGTGGGCGTCATCCACATCAGCAAGCGCTCCCCGGCCACCCACGTCATGTCGCCATGGATACGGCGGCTTTTTCTCCACCGGCTGGGGACACTGCTGCGCATGGGCAAGCCACCGAAAGGAAGGGCTGAGTCGTCTATTGCGGACCCGCAGTTAGAGGAAATAAATGAGAGTTCGGTGCAACAGTGTGAGACGAATGCATCGGCTTTACCCTGCGCAGAAATGGAGGAACTGAACGAGACATCCTCTGTGGCTCAGCATGAGATGGGACAAGAAATCGGTCATTGCGGATCAGCTAATGCGCACTCTACGGCTGGCGTCATCCCGGAAGTGTGTCTTACGCCGGCGAGGTGGCGCGGTGCGCAGGTGAGATACCGTGGCGTCGACACCACGGATAACGCGTCAGTCCTATCCCCAGAGGCGGCACAAGGAGGCAGTCACGTGGTCCCGCCCCGCTGTCAGCCGCCGAGCGTTAGTCCCGACAGCCGTCTGGGGGGACTGCTGCTACGGGAGGGCGTGCTGGGGGTGAGGGCTATCGCCGACAGCCTGGGGACCAGGTGGGCCAGCCAGGGGGCCAGCGACGACTGGACGAAGGTGGCGGCCATCTTGGACCGCCTGCTGCTGGGGGTCTTCGCCGTCCTGTGGCTCAGCGGCAGCCTCATCCTGGCGGCCATGACCCTGCCACGCCCTTAAGGGTGTAAATCGTGACCTCGTGCGAAAAGATATCGTACATTTATTCCTCAATGGCCACGAGCGTCCGACTGAGAACTTTCAGACTAGTATTACTGACGTCGTGTTGTTTCATCTCCTTATCGTTTCCGATACCAATAATATGTCTGGATAGGATTGCCCCGCCATTGTTCTATTGTATATTTAGTTTTTACATTGTGAGATTTTGCTGTTCATACTTTTTCAGGAAGCCTCATGTTCCTAACGTACGATATTCGGGTATCCTCGTTAAATAAATACGTTGAACCCAACTTTCGTCTGTAATTTAATCATGGCTGTAATGGTTGTTTCTGCTGATTTGTGGAGCATGAAATGAAACTTTTTGTGACGCAAATGAGTCAAATACTCACTTTTTCTTAGCATAGAACATTTGACTAATTCTTTACTGCTGCAGATTTGCGAAGGGTCAGTGACATGCCCAAGGTCGAAACGTCCTAGGTCGAAATGTCCGCTGGCCGAAACGGCCGACAACCCTTCCTAGATGTGGGGCTGCCTCAGCTCTGAGGTTTTGGCTCACTCCCCTCAGCAGCTCGAGTGATGTGAACTGACTTAAGGTCTAGAGCGGGTGGCGCCTGGAGGATTTTTCAGAACTCAGAAGTCAAATGGTTTTCTTGACTTTTTAGGTTCCAATGGCAGCCAATGTCAATCTGTCACATCAAATAATAGTTCCTCCTACCAAATGTGTATGCATGTGATGTATTACAAGCAAATACACAAAATATCTATTGATTGCATATATGCGCCGAAAGGCAAAACTGTGATAATTCTGCATTTAGGGCATTTTTTACAGCGTAATTTGGTTACAAGCGAGCTTATAGAGCAAAAGTTAATTCGGTCACATGTCTTTTGTTTGTTATGGTTGTATTCACTATGACGTTAGGCTTCAGCAGGCAGTTTTTGGGGGAAGTCTGCCGGCCGTTTTTAGAGGGCTTCCAAATATTGAGTAAAAAAGCACATTTGAAGCATTTTCCCATTGATCCCCCTGTAAAAGCCAACTTGAGAAAAATGCTCACAACTTTTTTTAGTAAAGTAACTATATAATTTGTATGACATTTTAAAGAGAAAAAATAATTCGGTCAACGATGTGTTTTTATTCCCCACCCGCTCTCGACCTTAACAGGCATACAAGCAATTCAACATATTGTTAGGAACTTAGATAGCAAAACAAGTTAGGATCAAAACCTAGGACAGGGATAAACGGCACGCTGAGCGTGCGTGCGAAGGTAGGGGGTGGAGGGAACCCCGAGGTTGCCAGGGGAGGGTCACCTCAACTTTAGTAGGGGTGGGGGGAGAATCTTGACGTGGCCAGGGGAGCGTCCCCTCAGCTTTAGTAGGGGTGGGGGAATCCTGAGGGTGCCAGGGTGGTCCCCTCAGCGTTAGTGGGGGCGGGGGAAGAAGCCTGACGTTGCCAGGGGATCCCTGTAGGGGTGGAGGGGCTTCTGGCCTAGCTAGTATAAATAAAGGGTTGGGATCGTGAGCCGGAGGAGAGATCATCTTCATCGACCGATTAGGATAACAATGTTAGAAATTCAGAAGTGGAAAGTAAATGTACGCGTCTTTGTGGATCAACCGGATTGTGATTGGAATAAACAACCAAGAAATAAAAAATACGTTTTCTCTGCTTTGACGTCGCACACCTGCGAATGAAAATTGACGTCAGTGATGTCAGAAGAAATAGAAATCGCCACAATAACCTGAATTGGCTTTACGCCCTTTTGAACATAAATAACAATATCGCGGGCGTCCCACATTCTGTTGAATTGCTCAACGCCTGTTAAACAAAAGTTGAATTGCTTAACGCTTCTTGAACAGATATAGCACAACATATAAACGAACGAGCGATACTGTTATTTATGTTAAAAACGAGCCAAATTTATGTATGCCGAAACCTCAGAGCTGGGCAGCCCCACATCTTGGGGTGTCAGGGCGCGTGAACGGGAGAAAAAGGACTCAGCATCAATCACTGCGTGACTCTAAACGCCAACCAAATTAATGTCTAAATAATAAGTGTGAAGTTTGATTATGGTTTTTTGTTTTATACCAGATAAATCATGTGTGACTCCATGATATAAGTGTTGTAATATTATACTTGGCCGAAACGTCCCCCCTCCCAAAAATACCAGGCCGATCCCTCTTAGGCCGAAACGGACTTTTTAGCAATTTAGCAATTTAGTAATTTAGCAACTTAGCAATTAGCAATTTGGCAATTTGGCAATTTGGCAATTTGGCAATTTGGCAATTTGGCAATTTGGCAATTAGGCAATAAACGCTGGAAATAACAGTATGGCGGGCAACACAGTAACAGCCGTTAGCCTCAGCTATTCAACTTAACGTAATTTGACGGAACGTAACAGAAATATCGATTGTAGTGTTAAATGCCCCTCGGCCGCATATCTTAGGGATTATATAGAACCGCTGAGGAACCGGTTATGAATAATTTTCTACATATTGTATATTTGGCAATAATTTGGCCCCCCTGCGGTGAATACAGCCAACGACATGGATATAATATAAACCAACAGAGGTGGATGTGTTAATTATATGATGTAAAGTTGGAATGCACAAGGAGAAAGACACAACCCTGCAAATAAGCCACTTCAACAGATATTGTCGAAGCCAAAACTAACACGCAGGCTGGGGGTGGAAGGGAGGTGGAGGTGGGGGAGGGGAGGGGGAGGTAGGGGTATGCCACAGGAGGAATATGTTCGGGGGAGGGGAGGGAAGGGGGATTGACCTACAGTCGGCCAAACCATCTGGTGTTCTACACATTATTTCCATCCACATACACACAGAGAATGCGATACTGGTGCTTTTGCCTTCTCCATTCATTTCTTATCTACTATACACTATGCACTGAGTCGCCAGTCGTTCGGCTTCTATATCACCATTCCGCAGGTAATCCCTTCCGTGCCTACATGAGCGGCCTGTTGTCTCACATTAACGGTTTAGCGGTCCCTTTGTCCAGGGCTGCGGCGGTTACGTAATCCGGCTGAAGCATGCCCAGGACCGGTCCGCCACACTGTATACGACATACAGCTGAGGGAGGCGAGGGGAGAAGAGGGGAGGTCGGGTGGGGGAGGGGGGGGGAGGAGAGGGGAGGTGGGGGAGGTGAGGGGTGGGGGAACCTTATTGTTTGATTGCGCAATCCACCGTTCCTGACAGACGGTTCGGTAGTCAGATCGTTTTGGCGTTCAACTTTCAAATTTGTCTTAATAGTGGTTACTTTTCAATTAGTTCAGGACGCGTATTTATAGCATAAACTGTATTTCGTTTCGGAGGTTATTATATTATTATAGCTCGATTCTCTCCTTTTAACAACTTTCTATCCCAGGAACGTGTGCTACATCAATGTTTTTAGGCCGCATTCTAAAGCTGCTAACTCTGCACGAAATAGATATGTTCATATTTTTCAAAAAACGGGAGGGATAATCAAACTTTGATGACGTATTACGCAAGAAAGCCACAATTTCTCAAACCTAATGCACCTGTTTGTCAAAAAAAGGTTGAAAAATGCGTTATTTATTGCGTACACAATTTTTTTTCTCATACACTAAGAAACTAAATAGGGTCTTGCTTCAAATGCATCGGACCTCGATTGTAATTAGTCTGAATATGTTTCAGCAATTAATTCACCAGAACCATCATCTACACCACCTGAAGCGAAAATTACAGCCTTGATCGCAGATGAACCATACATTTTAAGCAGCTGGACAAATTGCGTCAATCTTTAGGCCTAGCATCTTCAACGGCAACCAAACATAAACATTTCTTGTAACTTGCGTCGCACTAGCCCCGACCACACCAGTTACTTACGAAATGGGATTTAAATTCACTGTGGCGAAATTCATGTGAACGAAAGCACCACCCCCTGTATCTCCAGCCAACACCACTACCATCAAAGGAATCCTTTGTGTAATTAAAAGCCCAACCTATAGCTACCCCCACCCCCGCTCCCCCCTCCCCTCCGCCTCCTTCACACTCACCCCCACCCCTCACCATCTATACAATCCCAGGGTTCTTAGCGCGCCGGCCTCTGATTGGCGCAGAGTCTAACCCCAGAGGGCGCTAACCCTTCCCAGGATCCCCCGCGGTAGGGACATAAAATGGGGTGGAATCTGTTTCACAGAGAACAGCTTCACTCCACACGGGGATCGAGATCACCAGCCCGTACTTGACACGATCCAGATGGGACTCCACCCCGGAAGGCATAAGCTCTATGGTATGGATACAGTCCTACACGAAGCAAAGAGACTGCTGGACAACCTCACTCGGCGCTCGCGTCACACGGCCCTACATCAGTGGTTAGTAACACCTGTTGCATTATATAACAGCAATACTGCGTTTTCAATCTTTTCTCCCACGGCATCTTCCTATTTAGCCTCGGCAGGCCTACTCTGCTGGTAAAGCGGCTGGTAATTGTGTAGATCTCAACCACATCACTATTATCGCCCACATGGAATATTATGTCAATATAATATATCAATGATCCTTAAAAAACGGGACGAGAACGAAAACCACACAATTATTACGAAGCTACCTGCTCCTTATCCCAAATCATCTCTCCATTTATCCAGTAATATTTCATTAACTTCACATTGCATAGCAATGCATCTTAAAGACAGCAGCGTTAAACCGTTTTTATTTTGGTTATTACGCCATAAGGCAACGTTATATATATGTAGTCCACAGGGCTATTATTAACATGTTTTTGGGAGGGGAGGCGTCATTTTTCATTACTTCTATAGCAACTGCACCGCCAAGCTCTCGTCTAAAGCTATGATAAGGAAGTGTTCTGAAATAGTGACCTGCAGGGTCGAAAGACATTTTATTGCGGCAGCCTAAAAACCGTTGGACTGAGGTCCTTTGGACGGAATGGGGTATGGGGGGGGGGGGGTGTTACGTTGTGGCTGTTGGGGGGCTTTCGGCTTCTTTGAACAATGGAGCCACTTGTTCAGTCCTCCTCCCCACCAGACACCATGGGTGGGGTAAAGGCTCTCCCGGGTTCCTCTGAATTAATAGCCTCTATCAGACTTGGGGGTTGGCGCTATTTTTAGATCATGATGTCCGCGCGCGATGTGCGCGCGGGGCTAAAACCAGGAAGACCGGGCAAACTTTCGTGACAGTCTGGTTTTAGCCATCAAACGGTGCTCACGACTGTTGGATCCTAAAGCTAAGTTACATGCAGAAATGCTGTAACATCATCACCCTCACCCCACCCCGCACTTCGCCCCCCACGAGCCACTACCCCGGTCACCAGGAGTGTGGCGATCTTAGCACCCAAGCCCCCCCCCCCCATCCCGGATGGGATTAAGAGATCTTTTATGTGTTAACCTGTAGTATTTTGGGAATCTAGACCGTCATAACGGCCAGTTCAGAGCGCCTCGGTTCCCCGTATGGGTGTCGGCAGTTCTTGGAACAGCCGACGGCCCTTATCGGGAGGAACAGCCTGGCGTGCCCTCGGGCGATGCCCGGGGGGACGCCAGGCTTCGGGATCTGGCTGGCCTAAGGCCGGCAGATCCAAGGAGGCAGCCGGACACGCCGGACGGATCGGACGCGTGGTCCGTGGATCGGATTATTAACGCAGAACAGCCCGAAAGTAAGTGCAGACTTCGCCAGTGTTCACCAACTGGTGAAGTCGAGCCACGGGGTCTGGGAATACCCAGGCCCTATACTATCTGGTTTTAACCTGTTCCTGCGGTTAATCAGCTGTGTGTATTGTGACGGGTCTCAGTGTATAATATGGACATTATATGTTAAGTCGATGTTAGAGACCTCGTGCTATTAAATAAACCCAATCGAACTGTTATCCCCGTTGTTGTTGCCTCTGTGTCCCCCACGCCACCGATCGAGTGATAACCTGGGAAGCAACGAGAAGTACGATAGTATTTTCTCTTGTGTACTAGAGAAATACCACAGATTCGGTGTCCGTGACCACGATCGGGTTCACCGCGTGGGTGGGACTCGATGGAGGCAAGCCGGGGAAGCGGGTTGTTGGGAGCGAGCCCAGATCTGACCCTAGAGCAGCATAGTCTGCTCGGGGAGGATTATGGGTGGTGGAAGGGGTTGACGGGGGATCTCCTGCGTCAAAATCAGTCGCCAGCCAGGGCTGAATCAGCCCAGACGGCAGTAAAAAACCCGGGGGAAGGGAAAGTTAATGAAAAAAAAATGGCGTCCTTCTTCCCCAAAAATCAACCGGAGCTCCCTGATTGGTTGGTGAGCTCACGTGACACTACGGGGCGATATGATTCGTCCACAGCCGCCGGGCCAAGGTTGTCAGTTGAGGTGGGCCGAGCAGGCGGGGGGCTGGACTCAGCCCAAGGCCTGCAGGCACACCTCGCTGGCGCTTGGGCTGGCAGTGCACCTGAGTGGGGTGACGCGTCATCCAAGATGGCCGCGCCCATAGGAGGTAAACAAACTGAGAACTCAGTGCGTTTTGCCGATGTTTCTTCAGAGAAGGAACAAGTCTTCGGTCAAATTAGACCGGGATTAGAGGGGGAGAGTCGGTACGGGCGGGCCAGTGGTCAAGGCAGAGGCCTATACGACCCAGAGCAGCTTGAAAGGGGAAGCAGGAAGGTGACAGGTGACGCAGGGCTGGCCTCTCCTGACAGATATGTCAGAAGATGGACGCCCAGCGACTTCGTGGTGACTGACCACTCAACCCCTAGATACCCATCCACCCCTACAGGTACGACGCATGTCGACAGCAGATACATGTGCGAGGATAGGCCTTATGCAGAGGCGAGAGATAGTCCCTTAAGAGGTGATCCCTATGGCATAAGCCAGCCCAGTTGGGCTATGCCGAGGTCAGACTATGGGAGGGATGGAGGGATGTATGTGCCCTCTCCCTACCATCAAGTAACCTCAGGGACAGAGCCTACACCCCAGACCCCAATATCGTCAGCCGCATTGAAAAATCGGCTGTGGCGGGCAGGGCTAGAGAAGTGTCCTCGGGTCCCGACCTTTACAGGCAAGGCTGACGAGTGGGGTGTGCGGGATTTCCTACACAGTTTTGAAACGATTGGTAACCTGTGTGGGTGGACGGGTGAGCAAAGTGCCATTAACCTTGAAATGGCCTTGCAAGGTGAGGCGCATCGGTTGGTAGTCATGGGCGCATCTAGCCGGGATTACGCAACCCTGCGGGCGAGTTTGCTCGACCAATATGGCCAGCCAGAGGGCACAGGTGGTGCTCTGCGGCAATTTCGAGCCAGAACTCGGAGACAGGGGGAATCGCTGCGCGCATATGCACGCGCCCTAAGTGACTTGGTCCGGCAGGTATATCCTGGGACCGATGAAACCTGTCGGGTTATGAATGTCCGAGAGCAGTTCATCAATGGCTTGGCGGATGAAAGTACCAAACGAGCGTGTTACTTAGTGGGTGACGTGTCTCTGGGAAAATTAGTAGAGATAGCCGAGCGGAGCGAGGAGTACTCTTTTTTAAACCCTGACCCAGGTCGGAGTAAGCCACAGGTGCGTCGGGTGGAGACCGCTCCTGCTTGTGCAGTATCAGCTGAGGACGAGGGGGCTGACCGCAGCATGGACGCGTTGGTAGCTCGTGTTGTTGAAGCCCTTAAGTGCGATAACACCCAATCGGGTAAAACCGAAAGGGGGGGTCGCTCGAGAGGGAATGGTAATGGACAGGGCACTCGCAGTGGCAGGCCAGATTGGCTAGCCTCCATACAATGTTACAATTGTGCAGAGTATGGACACATGGCTCGGGAATGCTCGCAACCTCGTAGAGCGGGTCAATCGACCCGGGGAGGTAGAGGTAGGGGTGGCAGGGGAAGATATTCCCCAAACGAATAGGGGCTAGTGAAAATCCGGTGGTAGCTAGCCCGCTTCACCACCCTGAGAGAGAAGAGAGACCGGGGGGCGAGGAAACTCAGCCCAAATCTGTCAAATCAGATAAAGACGCAGATGGTCAGATCACACCCCGTGTTTATAGGGTGAAACCAGCGAGGGGTTGGATCATACATGCCCAGCTGCATGGTGTAGATTGCCCTTTGTTGGTGGATACTGGCGCATCTGTGTCTATCATTGACCATCAGACCTACATGTCAATCCCGACCAGCCACCGGCCCCCATTACAAGCAGCGCAGCTGCCGCTGACCACTGCTGATGGGGAGCAGATGAAGCTGGAAGGAGAGACGTGTGTGGAGATCATGCTGGATGGCATGTGCCTGTCTCAAGATGTCGTAGTGGCAAAGTTACAGGATCGTGGGGGGATATTGGGACTGGATTTCCTTCAGGAGCATGGGTGTGAAATGTCACTGCGTGATGGCCTCCTCAGAATAGGTAAATCGACCTTTGCACTGGGGCGTGAAGGCAAGCAGGACCGAGTAGCCCGTGTTCGCCTGACGGAATCAGTAGCAGTCCTCCCCGGTACTGAGGTGGTGGTTACAGGCAGAGCGGAGAATAAGCTCCAGTATGCTCATGGGGGCAATGCCCTATTGACTCCTGTCCGTAGTGTGGGCAATAGCACTGGTGTGGTGGTCGCCTCGGCCCTTGTGGCGCCTGGAACGAAGCACATCCCGGTCGTTTTGCTAAACGCATCGGATGAGACTGTGTACTTACGTAAGGGCGGCACCGTTGGGATCCTTGAGGCCCTACCCAATCACACCGTGTTAGAAGTACCAGACGAGGACACGGAGGTCAGCCAGCACCAACCGGCGACCAAACCATCTCACGTGCCTGGGGCCCTGCCACAAGCTCTTGAGCAGCTGTGTGATAATCTTTCACCAGAGCTGACATTGCCACAGCGACAGACGGTGCAGGCAGTAGTCCGTGAATACACTGACGTATTTGCAGAGAGCACGGAGGAGCTCGGAAGAACCGGTCTGGTGAAGCACCGAATTGACACTGGGGGCGCGTACCCCATACGTCAACGAGCTCGCCACCTCCCGGTAGCGCAACAGGCCGTGGAGTCTGCCGAAATAGAGTCCATGTTGGAGCGAGGGGTAATCGAACCTAGCACCAGTTCATGGAGCAGTCCGGTAGTGTTGGTAAAGAAGAAGGATGGGAGTACCCGGTTCTGTGTAGACTATCGTAAGCTTAACGATGTCACACGCAAGGACGCGTACCCCCTACCCTTAATCTCCGACACTCTGGATGCCTTGACTGGGGCTCAGTGGTTTTGTACCCTCGACCTGGCCTCTGGCTACTGGCAAGTAGAGATGGACGAGCGTGATAAGGAGAAGACCGCCTTCATCACCCGTCAAGGTCTCTTCCAGTGGAAGGTGATGAGCTTCGGGCTGTGTAACGCGCCGGCCACTTTTGAGAGGCTGATGGAGCTAGTTCTCCGTGGTCTCTGCTGGCGTAGTTGCCTGGTGTATCTCGATGACGTCATCGTCTTCGGGAAGACCTTTGAGGAGACGTTGAGCCGTCTCACCATTGTGTGGGACAGATTCAGAGAGGCGGGCCTGAGAATGAAGGCCTCGAAATGTCGACTCTTCCAGACCGAGGTGCTGTACCTAGGTCACGTGGTTTCGCGTCACGGCATCTCGACGGACCCTGCGAAGGTGTCGGCGGTGCGTGATTGGCCAACACCCGCGACCGTCAAAGAGGTGCGGAGTTTTCTGGGACTGGCCTCATACTACCGGCGATTCATACCTGGGTTCGCTCAGGTCGCTGGCCCTATGACGGCAATGACCCGGAAGAACGTGCCCTTTGTCTGGGATGATGACAAGGAGAGGGCCTTTCGAGCCCTTCAGACAGCCCTCTGTGAAGCTCCGATCCTCGGGTATCCCACGAGAGAAGACCGGTTCGTGCTGTACAGCGATGCGAGCGGCGATGCCATGGGCTGCGTGCTGGCTCAGCAACAGGAGGGTGGTGAAAAGGTCATCGCGTATGACCTTCAGTCGCACTCAGCGGCGCTACTGCACCACTCACCGAGAGCTGCTGGCCGTGGTGACGTTTGTGAAGCAATTCCGTCACTACCTGTGGGGTCGACCGTTCACCGTTGTGACAGACCATGCGTCACTCACGTGGCTCTTGAACTTCCGGGAGGCGGAAAACATGGTTGCTCGCTGGTTGGCTACGTTGGGCACTTAAGATTTCAAAGTGATCCACAGGCCCGGCTCGAAGATCGGCCATGCCGATGCCCTCTCCCGGAAGGTGACGCGTCCCTGCAAGCGCATGGAGTGCGAAGACTGCCTGTCACTCAGGGGGCGCGTGGAGAGGAAGGAAGACGAGGGGACCCCAGGGCTTGTCCAGGGGTCGCAGGCTGTCCTCACTGGATCAGTGGAAGGACAGTCTGACGAAGTGAAGGCGATAGCCTTAACAGCCTTAACAGCTCCGGTACAGGTCGGTGACCCTGTTGTCGCTGGTGATACTGACGATACGCAGACGGAAGGGAAGGTGGCTACCGCCATAGTGCGTGAGCTGCGATGGGTCCCGGATGTGGCATTGACGGATATCCGTCGCTGGCAGAGCGAGGATGAGAGCATAGAGTGTATGCTCAGCCACTTGAAGACTCGGGTCCATAAACCCCCGTTTGCCGAAGTCAGGAGCCAGAGTGGGGTGACGAAGTGCCTCTGGCAACAGTGGGACAACCTGGTCGTTGATGATGACATCCTGTACCGGAAGAAGAAAGCCAGCTGTGACACTGGGGTGGTGCAACAGTTGGTAGTGCCGCCGCCACTGCGCAAACGATTGTTTGATGCAGTGCATCGTGACCGACTGGGAGGTCATATGGGTCACTCCAAGGCCTTGGCGTCCCTGAAGCGGAGCTACTATTGGCCAAGAATATCTGCTGATGTAAGTCGGTGGCTGACGTTGTGCAGGGATTGCGGGCAGAGGAAGCCTGCGTCCGCTCCACATCGAGCCCCGCTAACGCAGATGCCAGTGGGAGAACCGTGGGAGCGTATCGCCATGGATCTGGTTGGCCCGATGCCGGAGTCTGGGGGTGGCCGGAAGTACGTGCTGGTGGTGGAGGACTACTTCACCAAGTGGGTGGAGGGCTTCGCGATAGCGAACAAGGAAGCTCAGACTGTGGCGGACAAACTGGTGACCGATGTGTTCTGCCGGTTTGGCTGCCCGAGGCAGTTGCACTCGGATAGGGGGAGAGAGTTTGACAACCAACTCCTGCAGGAGGTGTGTCGGCTGATGCGGATTGAGAGGACACTCACAACCCCGTATCGGCCTCAGTCGGACGGCTTGGTTGAAAATTTCAACAGAGTCCTCCAAGACATGATCTTCACGTATGCACGATTGCATCCGCAGGATTGGGAAGATCACCTCCCGTACGCCTTGTGTGCCTATCGGTCGTCCGAGCATCGGAGCACGAAGGTCTCCCCTTACCGACTGCTATTCGGTCGTGAGATAACCCTCCCACTCGACCTCCAGGTTGAAGATCCCCCACGCGAGCGCGCTCCCGCATGCGTGACCGCCTACGGAGGGTGGTTGCGTGATGCGATGGAGATTGGCCACCACATTGCCCGTCGGGAGAGCTGCAAGGCAGCGGTCCGGCAGAAGACCGGCTACGACCTGAGGGCAACCCCAGTGAACTTCCCGGTAGGAAGTTGGGTGTGGCGCTACTGTACAGCCACAGCCAGAATCAAGGGGGGATCCGCTGGGCAGGCCCATTCCTGGTGGTGAGGAGACCATCGGCCGTCAATGTGTCCATCCAGCGCTCCGCTGTCGACAGGACCATTGTGGAGCACGTGGACCACCTGAAGGAGTATGTGGAGGACCCGGACGATCCCTTGGTTAGTTGGTTGACACCTCCTGCGATGCAGGAGCCGGCTGTGCAGGAGAGCGAGGCCACTGAGACCCCCGCAGCCGCCGAGGCCCCAGGGTTGACCCCGGACGGTAGTGACGAGGAGGAGGTAGACGAGAGACCTGACCCAACGTCCCACCAGTCAGACGCTTCCAACGTACCGGAAGTACTTGTGGGGACGCCCAACACGGAAGACAGCGCCCCAAGTCCACGCCGTGGCCAGCGAGTAAGGCGGCCACCAGTGAGGCTGGATTGGTAAGTGACCCAGTTGACACAGCGATATGGCAGAAGCCATCGAGCGGCCATGGAAGGAGTCAGCGCTGCTGTGGGAAAGGTGTGAGGTTGGTAGGCCCAGCCGGCCGATTGGCCGGAGTCGCCACTCTGGCTGGTCGTGCTGAGGAGACTGTAGGATGGACGTGATGCCCTACAGTAAGCTGGTCCGAGGTGGCAGTGAACTAGGCAGCGGTGTCTCAGAAGCAACGGGTGATACATCGCCCATGCAGATCCCTGTTCCGCAGCCGGACGCAGGGTGGTGTCACTCCCCGCTTGTGAGGAAGAGAGCTCATCACGCTGTAGCTGGACGGCCTCAGCTCTCCTGGCGAGGAGGGTTGTTGCCCCCAGCACGGTAGTATGATGAGTAGTTGCCGTCTGCTGATGTTCATTGCCTCGCCAGCCCGTTAATCACACAAGTACCAGCAGTCAGCGCAGAGGAGGGCTCTGGGCCGTAGGCTCGATCGGGGCCGTAGCGTGTGTCCTGGGTGCAATGGCGTAAGTGTTGTAAATAATATCAGGATCTCGTCTAAGTAGTGAAGGTGTCTCTATTTGCTGTCCGATGGACAACGCAAACAGGCCCATATGATCGTATCTCAAGTCCCACAGCCCCGTCGCGAATGCTCGCGGCGGCGGTATCGGGCGTTTCTCTTTCCTCGTTGCAGGTCAAGCCGCCGGAAGACGTCGCGGTAGCGTGGGCCGCGGCGGGAGGTGCAGGCGACCTACCCGGAGCCTTCTCGCGATAGCAGGGAGTCAGACGGTGCGGTCGTCCCGGAGCCTCCTGCCGCCCCGCTCGCTGCAGCCCGACTTCGAGCGGCCGAGAGGCGAGCGGCGCCGATGGCGTTAGATAGCTCCTTGACATCGTGAGAGAGACAGCCGCCGGGGACAAGGACGCTGGAACCCATCCAGTTAGCGTACCGGGCGATGGGGGTCCACCGCGATGGTGTACCCCCCTTCCCGGTGCCGCGTTGGACCGTAGACGGCGGCTTACTGAACAATGACGCGTTCGACCGGCTGGAGGCGGACTAATCGATGATGCGCCGCCTCTGGGACTGTGTCGTCGGCATGCGGCGTACCGACTCGTAGTCGGGACGCCGGCCCGGGAGGTGCCACCCCTGGACTGGCCGCCCGGGTGCTCGCGATGTTGCTCAGGACAATACGACGTCGCGGGCCGCCCTCACATCCCTGCCGGTCGTCGGCCGGCACAGCGTCCTGGCAGCCTGTCAGGATGCTGGGCTGGGTTTGGCCGCCACACCCCGTGGTGGCTGCCCAGTCGCCGGTCGGCGCGAGCCGCCGGCAACATCCGCCCCCGAGGGCCGTCCATTGACATTGACATTTGTAGATACGTTCTAGAACATTCCTTTAGTCGCACATTCCACTAGTTTAAGGGTAAATTAGTCTGTAGTAGAGTAGCGGCGTTCGGGGACGAACGTCTTGAAGGGAGGGGGAATGTAGTATTTTGGGAATCTAGACCGTCATAACGGCCAGTTCAGAGCGCCTCGGTTCCCCGTATGGGTGTCGGCAGTTCTTGGAACAGCCGACGGCCCTTATCGGGAGGAACAGCCTGGCGTGCCCTCGGGCGATGCCCGGGGGGACGCCAGGCTTCGGGATCTGGCTGGCCTAAGGCCGGCAGATCCAAGGAGGCAGCCGGACACGCCGGACGGATCGGACGCGTGGTCCGTGGATCGGATTATTAACGCAGAACAGCCCGAAAGTAAGTGCAGACTTCGCCAGTGTTCACCAACTGGTGAAGTCGAGCCACGGGGTCTGGGAATACCCAGGCCCTATACTATCTGGTTTTAACCTGTTCCTGCGGTTAATCAGCTGTGTGTATTGTGACGGGTCTCAGTGTATAATATGGACATTATATGTTAAGTCGATGTTAGAGACCTCGTGCTATTAAATAAACCCAATCGAACTGTTATCCCCGTTGTTGTTGCCTCTGTGTCCCCCACGCCACCGATCGAGTGATAACCTGGGAAGCAACGAGAAGTACGATAGTATTTTCTCTTGTGTACTAGAGAAATACCACAAACCCGCTAGCCAACTGACCGTTGCATTTCAAACTTATTGGTAGTGTGGGGGAAGTTAGGTTAAGTGGCTATATTAATCGTCTAATAGCGAGATTTAAAACAAATCCGCTTTCGGTGTTTGCATGGTTTTTGCTCAGTTACAAGATGCATAATATTGAATATTGGGCATTATTTGTTCGAAGCCAGTAGTCACCTTCACATCAATTTTTTGAGTTATTAATATATATATTAACGCAGCCCGCTTATATTCTGTCTATTTGCCTATACATGCGTTGTTATATAAAGTGTTAAACTGATGTCGCAAGTAATATAATTACAGGTAAAACTATGCGCACTCTCCTATTATCGAAATATGGATCTATTATTCTTGGCCATCAAGAAAGTGTTAATTTTGAGTCTAGTTCAGAAGCGGTGGTGATATATGAGGGGAGGGGGACCTGTAGGTGATTAGCTATGTTTGAATGCTGCATTTATACATTGAAATTAGTATTTATATCAGTACAGCTTCCAAAGAATCGGCAGCCACGTAATGCATAAGCTAAGCAGCATAAGCATGCTGATCCCAGCAACCATTCATGTAAACAATGATCACAATGGGATGGGGTAACATTTTGGATGAAGTTCTACTCGCATTGCCAATATAATTGTACGATTCCCGCTGATAGGCAAGCTGGGGAAGGGGGGGTTCCTAATACAATGCTGGGTTGGGGGAGGGGGGGATCAGCGGTAAAGCCCCCCTTTTTCATCTCCAAGATCGGCTCGGAAGGGGCGTTTCACCTCCAAACCCGCTCGGTACATTCCATTTTCCCGGCGACCCCGCTCCCCTAGCCGGCGCCAAGTTTTAAAATATCTGTTCTATCTTATTTTATCACAACTGTCCGCTCTATATGGCTGTATTTTTAATCACAAACGACTGCTCTCTCAGACATCAAGAGCAACAGAGCAACTCCGCCCCCCACCCTTCGGTTGAGTATTTAAGTGACTTTCTACAGCCGGGTAACCAAATTACGCCCCTCTCGCAACACCATCTCGCAAGAGTTTAATTTGTGGCAATTTTAGAGTTGAGAGTTTAATTTGTCCGCCATGCTAGCATGCATCAGCCCGCGTCTGCTGTTTGTTTGCTCGGCAGTCCGGAGCCGCACTCGTGTGCTAAAAATAGATATGAGGTCACCGGTTTGTGACCCCGACAGACCCCTAATTAAGTTTCCACAGCGCACCATTGCCCCCCCCCCCCTCCTTTGGCGCTCAACCCGTCTACCTCCCCTCCAAACGCAACTGGCTAGGCCACTCCCACTACCAGCCCACTACTATACCCCATCCTGCTATATATTGGTTTGAGCTTCTGCGTTGGGTTGGCTCAGCTCTCCAAATTGGTCACATGGCCCGGCCACCCCACACACACTAACTCTGTTGCGGAATCTGTAAAAGTGGCAGTGTGTTCATTGGTCAGTTATCGGGCACGCGTAGCTCACATAATGCTCACTTTCAACGGTGATTTTTAGCATTGGCCCTCACATTGAACGGTGGCAAGGTCGTCATACTTTCAAGGGGGGAGCTCAGATCAGCAATGGATAAAAAACATGTAACATATGAAGCCTAAAAGAGCTTGCCCCAACCCCGTCCCCCAAAAGACCTATCATATCAGTAACATGATAAGGAAGTTTACCGTAACACTTGTCCGAGTCATAGAGGGGGGGGGGGGGGGTCGTGTTCCCAGACCGCTAGAAAAAAAAATCTTTATTCCCAGCTCACGAAGAATTAAACCGAAACTCCCCGCAGACGAAGGAAGGGTGGATAGATAATATAAATTTCTCCATTTCCCGATTCACGGTTATCTAATATAAATTCCCAGTTCACGGTTAATGAAAATCCTTGATCACGACGGTCGGCTAAGACCACATTCCTAGTTTGCGGAGAATTATTTTCCTCATTACCAGTTCACGGCGAAATGAAAAGCCTATTCTTGTATTCTATCCCCCTTGCACCCCCCCCCCCCCCCCGCCCCTATACAAGTTGCCATAGTTCTATATTGTTCGCACTCTTACCAGAATATAGGTGGGTAAGAATATTCTTACACACAAAATGATATGTACTCATTGTATCCTTTGGTACGAACTAAGCGATAATACCAATAATATAGGGGTATCTGTCTCATCAGAATATTCCGCTCACTGAGGCTGCACGGGACACCAAACAAACCGCGATTAAGTTAAATTTACCACGTCCCGATGCTACCTTATTGGGCCAGCCCCCACCCCCACTCCACTCCCAGCTTGCGTCACCTATGTAATTTTTTGATCAAGTGTGACGTACTATTTTAGCACACGGCTTGCCATTTTGCCGTCTGACATCAATAAGGCTAGACGAGAACGGCAATGATTAAAACATGTTAAGCTCATTGTTGCAGTGTGAGTTATTCTGCTGTTGTGGCCAGTATCACTGCAGTGGCAAGCATTGGGATACCCTGTTAACACTTCCTTGGCGACACACGTTATATAACCGTAATTATCCACTATGCTGGCGCCCTGCTGCCATCGTGAAGATGGAAAGTGCGGGCCGAGTGGAAAGTTCCGACCATATGAACGGTGAGGACAAGTTGTCCTTTTGTATCACGGCGTCCTGAAAGAAGTTGTTCTCTTGTATTGCATGCCAGGCCATCAGATAAGTTAAATTTTGTTCCCTTGATATTGCAAGGGGGGGGGGCTCGACCTTGCCCTAACCCCGTTTGATGTCATTAGTGGTTACGGCAATATTAAATCCATAACAAGCCTAATGAGGCTCCCCGGTCTCGAGGGGTCTTCGCGGGGGCTTCCTAGGTCAGCTGTTGGTGTTAGCACACCTAGACCGCACGACCACCGGCCTGGTTTCATCAATTCGTATATATGTCAGCTATAGAAAATAGGTCCTACAAATGTGTACTCCGTGTATAGAGTTAGCCATGAATCCATGACTATGGTTGAAGAATCATAGCCATGTAGCATTCTATAGTGAGAAATTAACTTCACATGACAAATTGAATTGTTTAAGTACAGCTATCATAATTAGTTTCAACAATGTAAATTAAAGTACTTTTCTACATATAATTACAGATGTATGAACTCTTCCAAAGTTGTTGAACTCTTAAAAAGGAGCCACAATTGCTTACTGGCATCAAAATGGACAACAACATGCCACAATTTTTGTGTACAGGAAGTTGATCACTGCACATGTGCAAGGTCCTCACATGATATTATAAGCCTAGCCCTGAAGAACCCAGGCCTCGCTACCGCTCGGCCAGGGTCCTGAAGTGCAGCCTGCAAATCCTCAGCGATTTGAAACCCCTCCACTTTAATCTGACTAGTGTCACTTTGTGGGTGAATACCACGTCCAATCCTTATTATATTTGAATTCTACATACCTTAAACTATCTATTTACGTATAGTTTGTTTCTTTGAAGAACTGTTGATGTCCACAATACCGGCGATATTCCGCATTTCATTCGTAAAATGTGCGCAGCCATTCGAAGTGACAAGCGGCAACTTTGTCAACAGATGGCGCTACAGGGCGGAAGCGGCAAATTCCCCGGTTTTACCGGTTTACCTCGTACAATTTTACTGAGCGCTCGCGCTCGATCCCAAGGTTTTCGCGCATATCTACAAGAAAATAATATAGGTGTCTTCTGGATGTGGAAATCGCGACATAATGATGACACTAAGAATTAATGAAGCCTTGCATTATACTGTGCAATCTTTGTGCCTTCGTGCACAAGGTGCAGGAAGTTCAGTTTTGCTTAAAAGTACACTTATCAATGCTTCTGTTATATTCGTATAATATTTACGTAGAAATGTGAAGGTATTGTCTAGTAACAGAAGGATTTTTCTCTGAGTGCTGAGCCCAGTGCCAGGCCGCCATTTTGGTTGTTGTCGTAGCAAGACTCTTAGAGGCACCACTTGGCGGCGCCACCGGCGCCGACTAAACCCTCTACATTGACGAGCGTTTTTTGCCAAATAATAAATTGTTTCACTTGTTATTTTCTTGCATTAGTTGTTTTTGCTTTTGGGGAATATATTCTTCTGCCCCACCAACAACTTGATCACGCTCGTCAATGTACAATACAATAGGCTTAATAGTCATTTTGTATCTACCACCATCGCTGATGCAGGCAACCACCCTGGGAATTAAACTGCTGGTTTACCCTACTGGTAAGCAGGCTCTACTTAATATCCTGTAAATGACTTTTTGGAGTGAACAATCCATGTTCCGGATGGAAAATCATGAAATTGTCAGGGAACAGTAATTTGGATTTTAATTAAATTGTAATCCCAGTAATATTTACCTTTTTATATTATCTTAATTTATATTGGGAATGTCTTAATAGGTTCTTAGTAAGAATATACATGCGATAAATAATGGGGTATATTATGTGGTTCATCTTATGTAAATGTATAATATCATAAAAATTGGTATTCACCTAACGTTGGATACCAAGCACCCAGGTATTAGCCAGAGACCTGCCTGCCTGCCTGATGGGTGGGCAGTTTCAATGTTGGCAGGCAGATTATCAATTTGGCAGGCACTAAGGTTATAGTTACCCACTTAAAAATGGCCTTTTTGTCAGGAGGTTTAGAAGAAAATCATATAGCGCTTACAATTCTATGGAATATCGTGAACTACTTTTGTTTATTGAAATGTAAAATGCGACCTGATTGACTGGCGCTATGTGGTGTTTATACACTGGACAGTTTTTAACGACCAAAATGTTGGCTGGTTGGTAACCTAAACTATAAGTCACTCTGCTTGTGGATACCTGGATAAAAAAAAATTAGGCATGCTCTTTCTATTTTGGCGGCAGATTATCCATGTGGCAGGTGCTGTTTATCCACCCAAATAGGGAATTTTTTGTTTAGAAAAAATTTATAGTGCTTAAACAATTTTAAAGGATATTGTTAACTACTCTTGTTTATAGAATTGTAAATTTGCTAGCTCAAAATGCATCTTGATCAGCTAGTGCCATGTTGTGTGTATATACTGAAAACCCTTTTTTTTACTGGCCAAAAAACCCTGCCAAGCAGCCTTTGTAATCAAAATTATAATAGACACTTTGCTTTTGGGTCAAAACTGTTTTAGATTTAGTGGCCTCCATATGGGCCTTGGGTAGCAAATATGAAATTTGGTGCAGATGGAATTGAACCAAGGATTGTCCAGCCGCCCTGCACTCAGTCACAGGGCCATTCTTGCCTGAAATATTATAATGGTATCAGTATAGCTGTTCCTTCATTAGTAAATTTTCATCCAATCAATCTTAGGTTCATCAGCATTTTTAGTAGTCACTAGAAGGGGTCTGTGATATACATATTCCCAGCTTAGTTGAATATAATTGAATTGTCTATACCAATAAAGTAGCATTCTAGCAGTACATCACCATATATTATCAGCGATGATCCAGGCATAATCAGATGTTATTATAATCTGCACTTGATGGAGAATTCTAAATACATCCTTCAGCTAACACTTGAATTTCTAGCAAACCTTTAGTAACTTACTCACAATTGTTTTTATATAGTTAATTATATAGTAAATTTGTTCTTTAGTTAATTATATGGTTATTTTGTTCCTTTTTTATGTTTTAGGCATTAATTAAAGGTGGATGACCCCCAAAAAATCTGGGTTTCCTAGAGAAACCCAGACCAGTAACATCCAAAATGTGACACAGCTGAATGCAGATGCCAGACATGGGTATGTACAGTGGTCTTTAGTAGGTGGTAGAAATAAGAAAAGGTTATTCTCACTTATAAATTGTTAATTAAATTTTATCCTGCGGCACAATTTGAAATTATCTGGGGGGTTAGGGCTTCATGAGCTCAGGGGCCACATTCAAATATGACCTCAGACTGACAACTGGTTAGCTCATGCGATACCTTACTGAAATGTTGCAAGATATCACCTTTCAGGCTGAAAATGCTGTACTAAATCATGTAAATGCACTCATCAATAAAATCACATGCTGTTGTCGATTGTTGTAGATCGGATCAAGCTTCTTGACAGCAACATCAGCATCAACAGAATTAAAAACGCAAAAGTAGAAGGTACGTTAAAGCTATGTTATCATGATAATCCTTTTTGCACATAGGCACAACAATTATAGATAACTAACATCTGAGAAGCGTTTATATGTATAAATTGGTGTGCTTTGGTTTGGCAGGGTGGTTACTTTCCATTGTGATATCGTTATATTTCAGGGCTTTTCATTTGAATCGACAGTTTTAAACGTTTTAAAACAGATAATTTGAAATCAGTTGTATTTCAGGGCTTTTCATTTGAATCGACAGTTTTAAACGTTTTAAAACAGATAACTTGAAACCAGTTGTCAGGTCGTTGATGCAAAAGCCAATACTGATATGTAAAGACAAACACTATATATTCTCAATATTCACAATCCATTTTTCTAACTGGCAGGGGTGTAAAATTTATAGCATCCAATGCTACTGATTTTCAGGGTTTTGATGCTGTTTTTTGTGACTTCCACAATTTTACGGATATCTACTTGCTACTTTGAACTTTCTGCAAATATTTTATGTACACACTCACGCTATTGCGTACTTTCAGGGTTTTTAGTGCAAATGACTTTTTGAGTTCAACTGAATTTTAGCAATTTTGAATTGCACAATTGCACCTGTTTGGCGTAGTATGGAGTCAATATGGCGCTGGTTGAGTTGGAATAATTTTTACACGGTTCTGGTCCAAATATGAATTCCAATACAGAGCTGGCCCAAATTGGACCTAATTCTAAATCTATAATTGTATTCAATATTTCAATATTGCTGAGTCTTTTCCGGGTGGCGCAGTGAAATAACTTCTGTCCAACGAATTTTTTAATGCGCAACCAAGGGTTGTTTACCAAGGTGAAGGCAGTCTGGTCAGCCCTCCCTAGCGTCACTTGAGCGCGTTCCGTCCTTTTTGGTTTCATCCCCCTCCCCCCGGGTCGTAGATTCTCGGATAAATATACCTGGCACCCTAAGTGAACCCCATCCTCCATTTTTCACAAATGTGTGTATATGAGGAGCTCGAAGACAATGCAGATAATCACCGAACAATAGGCATTGGCTCTACCACCTTTTACGATTCTCAATACGCGGTGGATTTACTCCGGAGGTCCAGGTTATTTAAGGGGAGATGTGGGGTCTTGTTGGCCACATTCTTGTTGGCAGCCTTCTTGGTCAATTTACCTTTCCGAACTAAAGTTTCCGAACTTTATCTGGATGGTCATCTTCACGGCAGCCTCACTTGCCGGTATGAACATCCTTCGTGTCACGTCGACAGTACAACTAGTTCGATACTTTACCGTGATTTGTTACCTAGTTCTAGCTACCAATATGGACATGCATACACATTTACCGCTTCAGCGGCATCAATGTTCGAACCAGTGGTTGTCCTGACAATGAAGAATTTGCACGAATTCAGAGGTTTGCTGATTTCGCGACAAATTCTCTTTCAATACAGGGTCATTTATGCCCGCAATGTGTGGGGCATCAGCACGGGTCAGCTACCTGGCTGCCGTCATGTCGTCATTAAGACACTCCACCCTCTCTCTCTCTACCTGTCCCAAATCTTGATCTGACATATATTTCTCAGCCTTCACAGACCCAGACAGGCAGGAGACGTGTTGCTACACGTATGTGATGAATGGCTATGGGTGCCGCGCTTGAGTTCCTGTTTGTCACGGGGATACCTTTTGCTGATGCACTTTCGTATGCATATTTCGTACATGTATATTTCGACTCAAAAATAGACTCGATGGATTCAAGCGGCGGGCTGCCTCTCAGTGTTATTTTCTTGTTAGACCCATGGTCTAATGTAACTCACGGAGGCGACCCAGTGTCATCATACGCGGAATCTCCGTTGTAGGGCATTATGATATGTCGGATGCTGCTCATTATGATATTGGTGTCCAGGTTTCTAGCACTGTATTTTCCAACCCTCTGTCGCATACGTTATGTCTACAACACCACACACTTCATGGATCTTGCCAGTAGTCGTTTAAATTTACATTTAAATTCAATTCTGTCCACCTAAACCAATTCGGGCAAAACAGTAGTCGTATATATGTGCTAGGTTCATGATTTGTTGCCGCGTTTCCAGACGTTGTTTGTCCCCGCCGCGATGATCACATGTTTTACATGCGGTGGTAGGCGCGGTAGCCAGTCGGCGTGCCGTGGCGCCCGTGTAGGTCATTGAAATGGCATGCCACGTGTTATAATATGATGGGTATGATGTTTGGAAGCCCCCTTGCCCAGATGGGAAGGGGGCGGAAGTATATCAAAATCACAGGAAGAGAGTAAGTGATAACCGCTCCTCTTTGTAATACGATAGCAACGAACAATAGACATTTGTTACAACAATGGTAATGCCACGGGCGTTGCTAGCGAGTGAGGCATATACGAAATACCATCCTTTGATGACATAGAAGAAGTGTCACCTTGGCCTGGTACACTACATTTTTTGCGTCGCGCCGGGTCGGATGGTATCGCATGTTCAAAAACGATGGTACTTGCTTCCCAGCAATGAGATTCTTGCGGAAAGAGATGGAGAGGTGTCTCCAAACTTCGTCGGTGTTAGTGATGCTGTCCTCTCTGGCGAGTGCTCGGGTTTGGCCACGTCATCGTCTGTCCATGGGGAAGGTGGATGTGGCTGCCTGGTTCTGCAATTGTCTTAATGCATTCCATTGCTGGGCAAATGGTATATAATCGGGAATTACCCCATTACATTTTCATGAGCAAACGATGAAGGCTGATAGGTAGCTAAGCCCATGTAGAATCCCATTTCGTAATGAATACATACGAACGTAACATTTCCTTGAACGAGTTTTAGTCACTGTTATGCTAATCATGGTTCCCATAAGACGATATAGCATGAGGAGTAATGCAGTTCAATAAAAAAGACGGCTAGTAGTCACTTCGCCTTGCAAGTGATGAAGGTGGTGACGGCCTATTGGTACTTTTGATACGGGGGCCAAATCCCGTTGTGTGGGCTCGAGAGTTACGGAAGGAAGTCCACTCGCTTGGTTGCTGTTATTTATTGGGTCCAGGGGTAACACCTTGTTGATGCGTACCGGTGCGCGTCCAGGTTTCGCTCTGCCGGCGCCGCCCCAGTTTTATTCGCACCCCCGCTGCCTCCAGGAGAAATCCTCGGCAAAGGTGCGACCAAACATGGGAACGCCGGCGAGGTGAGGGGTTAGCCGACCCGCCTCGGCTGGCACGGACATAGAAACGCCGGCTGGGCACGGACATAGAAACGCCGGCTGTGGACGGTTGCCGTTAAAAATTGAACCATCTCCCCGCTGGCTGGGGACGGATCCGGATGCATTCGTACAATTTCACTAATATATATAAAACCAAACGGCTTCACCGTAACAGTACTCCCTCCTTGTAGAATCAACGTCCCGTTGATTACCGTCTATTGTAAACTATTTAAATGTAGTAAAATGTTCACGGGGGCAGCAACCTTACTATTCAATAAAAACTAGCGGAGATACAATTCTCTTAGCCGAACAATAACAAACATAAGCAAACACAAAATATTAAAGTAACGTGGTATAACGCAACACCACCTAGTTTTTGGGGTTAGAGATCCCTGATCTCCATTAGGGGCAATTACGGCGATCGCACACACTTCAAAATGACCAATTAGAAGATTATAATCCACACTATAAATATAAATATATCAACCTTTAAAATTAGGAGAATACACCGTACACAAATAGTGTTGCCCAAACATTCGCAGGCCTAATGGACCTTCAAAATCGATTATACAGGTATACCGCGTATGCAGTTATATCAATAATATTCGGTGAATACTTTGGGGTTGGGGTACAGCTGGTAGCGATAGGTTGTCCTCTTGTGGTCCTCGTCACTGTCAGGGTCACCAGTTATGATGGGTATGGGGGTCAGGACATGTGTGTCAGGGTGCTGAGGGAGAAATTTAACTGCCGGGAGTCCCCTGCGACGGAAGGCGCGACTCAGCGGTACTATCACTGTGGCGATACAGATGGTAATCGAGATTGCCAGGGTCGCGTACGTAACGCCCGTCTCGGCGTGGACAGCATTGTTCATTGCAGACACAGACGCTATTACTGCTGGCAGGATTTTTAAAAATGAACTGGTCGAATTTTGGACTATTATAAAAGCTTGAGCCGTTGGCACACCGTCGGCTAAGGAATAATGGCTTATTCGCCGCGCCGGGTTCGTAGGATAACATATTAGCGACAGTATGAGGCTCGAGACGCTGATTACAGTGGATCCAGAGAAGGGAGGCCACGATTGTTGGGGCAGCCAGCTGTCGCCGGGGGATGCGTAGTGAATCGCATTAGCGAGGACGGCGTCAGCTTTAGTCGCTACAGGTGGGAGTCGTTATGGATTGATTGGGATATTTTCTTAAAATCCAGCGTGCACTTTCGGTCGGTCTCGGCCACGCTGGTCCAAGTATCCAGATCAAATCTAAACTGGGGAATTTCGACCACGGTTGCCTTCAGGGACGTGGAGCGACCAAAGGGCTACCAAGGGCAGCCAAATCGCAAAAAAATCAGGGTCGCACGTGGTTATTTGAGGGGGAATCATGGTATCTGCATAATACGGAATGTGCACCCTCTGATAGGCGTGGGGGGGGGGGGGGGCGGGTGGCCTGCACATGTCATGGTCCACGTGCGGTCGCTGCGCTGGCTAGGTAATAACCCTCAGAGAGGTCAATTAGGCCCTCATACAGCGCATCTGTCTCAAATCGGATATCACAGAGTCGTAACGGCCCGTGGCTCATCGAAGTGTACTGCGGCCGCACAGCTGGGAACCGAGCGCACCTTATGGCTAATAATCGAGCTACAGCGCCTAACATCTCGACCTTGACACGAGGCGTACATATTGTGATCAAATTCTGTCTAGTAATTACCATCCCTAGTAACGCCGAAGTAGGTGGGAACGTCGTAGGATTGCCGCCTCAGACAAAACCAATTTCTCAATCTAGGCAGAGGCTTTTTTTCTGACCATCACAAACCACAGCATTCTGCCAAAGGAAGCATTTCCTGACGCGGAATATTTCACGGTATATGAGTTCCGTGTCGTCACCAAGAATACTCTTTGGAATGAATCATTTGTCCCCTCAGTACTATTCGTTTGTAGATAGTAAATTGACCACCAATGACCAGTCGTATTTGTTCATCTACTATGTTTGGCAAAACTCCTTTGCCCAAGAACTTTACACCAGCATGACCCCGTCTGCTTCCAAACACTCCAATCGGACTTAAGACCACTGATGAAGCCTTAAATTTTTAGTTCTGCAAACATTTCGTGGGTCAATAAGGGCACCTGCTGAAGCACATTGATTACCGCAACTATTTGCAGGTCGACAGATTGAGTCCCATGAAATAACTTTGTTATATAACCATTTGCAGTTTCGAACGGAAAGCAAGAAGTCGCCCACAACGGGCCAAGATTTCTCACCACGTCGGACATATGTAACAAGGAATGAACATTCATTGTTAAGTACCGTTCGCCATGGAGTTTGGAGAACATAAGAACATGGTACTTGAGCAGTGTATGACAACATGTCGTGCTCACTGATGCTCTCCTTACTAAGGGTGACAAAGCAGCAAAAGTGATAGAGGTAAACTGGCTTGAGAATGTCACTCAACAGAGGAACAGAATAGAAGAATAACCAGGACCGCAATTCTGCCGCTTTCCAATATTTTACATGTTCTGAAATAGAGCGGGGAAACCATTCGTATGTTACACGTGGGCTTGATCCTCGTCAGTCTTGTATCAATCACTTTAACGTCTGAATGCAACGAAAAACTTTCAGTCGAGTGCGAAGGAGAAAAGCACAACATTAGTAACAATCTGGTGACTCCCAAAAGGGCACAATGCATATAATCCACAGAGATTGACTTGGCATACGTAAAATGTGGTACATTCATTAAAAATGAAGGTCCTTTAATGCCACGACAAGGTGTCCGAGTTTTCACAGCCTCCGTTACATCGGCGACAACAGATTCCTTGGTTCGTGGAGGCTCGACATTGTGCTCCTGGCAGGCAAGTCTGCAGTAAGGCTCAACATATAGCCCTACTCCTTTCCATTGTTCCACTTCTTTTGAACTCGACTCCTTGCTGCTGTTAACTTCTTAATCTGTTGTCGAGGAATCTTGTAAGGACTTCCATTGTGGGTACACCATGGTACATTATACCCATTTACCATGGTACATGATGGCATCGAGCAATGTACCATGGTATACCATGGTACTAAGTTAAGTCATGGTATACCATGGTACTAAGTTAAGTCATGGTATACCATGGTACTAAGTTAAGTCATGGTATACCATGGTAAACTTTCATATGGGTTGACACGTAACACTCACAATCGCTAGGGGTCGTGGCTTACACTAGATGTGCTTTGAGGTCGTGGCTTACACTAGATGTGCTTAGGGGTCGGGACGACGACTAGATGGCGCCCCGGTCACAGTCCTCACACTGTTTGTTTAGGGTCTTTGCAGTCAGTTTCTTTGTTTCCCCCATTTGGCCAAATGCCAAACATCAAAGTGGTGGTAAATTTCTAACAAGTACACATGAACCAAAGTTACATGTCTATATCTGTATATAAGCGTTGCATTGGCGTTTTATTCTAATACATGCAGGCGTACTTGCGTTGTCTTCGATGGAACTTAGCAAACAGGCAAACCCATTTTCGTCAGCAGGTTGACACTGCTTTTAATCAACTACCACCAATTTGAATGGGCTGACGGGCTTTCTTCTTGGCATTGAACCGCAGAACCGACGATCCTACTTGTATCGCTTTCGGGATGTTCCCCGTGGCTTGCATGGGTTTTTTGGCCTGCCTTTGTTGACGTTTTGACATGACAGTGAATTTCATGAACATGAAGACATGCCCTACATCAAGTGATGTACTTGTTCACAAATTATCTTCCTTGATCTGTCAAACTACAGTGTGATGCCCCGTGGTAGTAGAAGATTTCCGTAAAGAGGATTCTGCAGATTTCATCTTTCGGTGGAGACGCTTCCACCCACTTGGTATAATATTCAGTTGCTCTAAAGATGTAATTGTTTCCAGCCGTGGTTGTTACCATGGGCCCCGTGATGTCCACACCTAGCACTCACAGTCAGACCGACAACACACATAGGCTTGAATGTTGTCGATGCCGTTTTGAACACGAGCAGCCTCATTTCCTATGTTCCTTTTCCATTTACGCCCTGTGGGACAAATGGAATCCGCAATGGCTTTTGCTGTAAGACTGTCCCATGTTCTGTTAAGGTACGACAAACAAGGACATCAGTAATAAAGGCCCATGGGAAATGTCCACATGCTTAGGAGGCTATCGCTTCCTGTTTCGCCACAGTAAGTCGTGTGTCAGAATTTCGGAGCTACGGTGACCATTGCTGATTCTCCTCGACAGGCTTACATTGGCCCGGAATTATGTATGTAAGAGCTTGTTAGGTGGGTGACCGCGGTGCATATTACGCACTATTTGCATACTTAATAACCGCTGGTAAGATAAAGAAAGAACGCATTAACTACGAAACTTACATTGTAATGAGCAGACAACATGTGGGCCATGATAGGAGGCTGGTATCTCATGGACAGGGGAATGTCAACGTAGCCCATTGGGCCTTACCATGTGGGCCATGTCCACTATAACGATGGGAGGCTGCAGTCTCATGGACAGGATAATGTCAACGTAGTCCCTTGTGCCTTACCATGTGGGCCATGTCCACTATAACGATGGGAGGCTGCTGTCTCATGGACAGGATAATGTCAACGTAATCCCTTGTGCCTTACCATGTGGGCCATGTCCACTATAACGATGGGAGGCTGCTGTCTCATGGACAGGATAATGTCAATGTAGTCCCTTGGTTCTTACCATGTGGGCCATGTCCACTATGACAATAGAAGGCTGGTGTCTCATGGACCGGAGAATGTTAACTGTTCGCAATATGTCGTTCACGTTCACGGCCTCTATTCTTCTTACAAAAAGTCTTACCAATACCTCTGTCGATGTCCTGGTTGTAGATTGTTGGATATAGTATTGTGTGTTTCACTCATGCCAGCTCCTCTTTTCTCTTCACATTAGTGAAAATGGTAGCGCAACTTTGCCTTCCACGACTGGTTTCCTCGCTCGACCTGCGGGTGGTGAAAATTTACACTTTTTTGTCACTAACAGAACAATTTGTATTGTTCTTATCTTATATTCTAACCTTATATTAAGAGTTACGTAGTATGCACACTTACGCAAGTTACGTATAACCGGCCGGTAAACTGTCCGGCAAGGTGGGGGACAAAACGCCACACCAATCAAACAAAAAACACACGCTACAGTTTAAAGAGATAATGCTAACTTGTGACAAAAGCTATCAGGGAGCCGACTGGGGATGGTGGGTGGCCGAAGTTTTCGCCTGGCTCTGGAGCAGGATTTGTCAGAAAAAGGCCAGACGGCCGTTACCACTGAAATTTATACCCCGGAACAGCTCCGGGCTTGATTAACCAATCAGGGCGTTCCGGATAAAGCGACGTCTAGCGAAAGGCGGAAAAAACAAAAGGCAAACTACTTGGCCAGAGGGCGCTGGTGTTGCGCCGTAGGCTCGCTAGGGAACTATATTGGCAAAGGCAGAACGCGCACGATATGACGACCGCTTGTATGTACATGTCGCGGTCGACGTGTACTAAGTACCAGGCTAAACCAACGATATACGCACCCTGCTAAAACAAGTTCTATTAGAACAGGTAGAGACGACATAGCATCAAGCGATCGCTAATACGGAGATAACAGGTTACAACAATTCCTGTTAACCCAACTCTAGATGCACCCTTGGCTGAACACCGCATAAAATCAGTTATCATCGTGTGATAACTTTCATATGTCATAATTTATTCCAGTTGTAACAAACACTGGCCTATACAATGACATATACATTGAAAATGGTAATACTATAGTTATCTAGGCTATAGTAATACTATAGTTATCTAGGCTATAGTAATACTATAGTTATCTAGGCTATAGTAATAATATAGTTATCTAGACTATAGTAACTTTATTGTTATCTAGACTATCTAATACTACAATTATCTTAACCATAGTAATACCATAGTTTGGGTAACTATAGTAATAACGTCACCTGCAATAAATATATGCGAAACAAGTTCGCTACTGAAACACAGATCCACATATTAGATAATGTTAATTACATTTTGTGGTAAAACTATACAGCCAACATTTTGTTGTAAAACTATACAGCCAATCATATAATTTCAAGAATTCTCCGTTTTTGTAACTGTAGTCAAGTACGCCTTTTATTTTAATTAAACGTCGACTTATTCTATCAGGTATGAAGCGGGTCAGATGTCCAGATAGCAGGAATCTTCGACATCATTCGCTTTCATGGTCGTTGTCGCCTCGGGCGACCCATTTTGGTTGAAGATATCGCTCAATGCCTCTAACAGGTCATAGAAATATGGATGACAATGAGTTTTGTGAAATTTGAGATTTCGCGGATACGTGCTATGACGTCACGGTGACGTCACTTCCGGTACATTAAAAAAATCGCCAAAAATCGGAAAAAAAATTACAAAAAATTGCGAGTGGACTCATCTTGCGTCAAATGTGGTCCTATGTTTGCTTGTAACATAAAAACGGTATGTTCCTATCTTACTTCCGATTCTAGAGCTGGCGCATAATTCTCTATGGGAATCTCCATGTTAAAAACCTCAATCCTTTATCATTACAGTCACATTTTGTCGCATAATTCAGAAGTGCCTTTTTCAAACAGGACACAAAAAATTTACGTACTGTAAGACGGTACCCGGCAGAGGTTGTCCATTGCCTGTGTGATTCGACCCGGAAATGACGTCACAGGAAATTGTCAAATATTTCCCCATTGTGAAAGATAGGGATTTTTTGGCGCTTGCAGGGGATCCCACGGGCGTCCTATTAAAGCCATCGCTCTATGCTTTCAGTTGTAGATGGATACTAGTGGGATGAGCCATTACCTATAAACACGGCGATATAGCTCTGTAACTTTTCGGTATATAGTCGAACGCGTTTAACATGGGACCCTATGGAGATAATCAAACTTACTTCAATATGACGTACTTCCGGTTGAGCGATTTCACTTCGCTTTACCACAGTGCTAGATGTAGATGAGTATAAGAGACTCAGGGTAGGCTGACGGCAAACGTTAGTCTCAGTTTCGTTTCCATGGCAACAGAAGATTTTCCCAATGATAAAGTATACAAATTCCCTCTAATTTGGAAAATTCGTCAAAAATCGAAAAAACTAGCTAGACCTTCGATCTTTCCGTATAATGGTAGGGAAGATGTCTCCAGATTACTATTGGCAGTAAAGCATTATTATCTTTTACATCTTATCTGCAGAGTCTTTTCTTCGTCTGCTCGTTTTTCACTTATCCGTAATGGTGAAGAATAGCAATTTTCGGTAATTAGGTGAAGCTATATCTGAAGAACTAACAGACCTACCGCGGTTCTAATCAACGTTTTGGATTGAGGGCATAAATATCTGTGTTTAGATATTTGGACGTTGCCGTGCGTCATGCCATGACGTCATCATGACGTCATGACGTCATAATTTATTACTTTATTACTCAACTATTATACCTCATAGCGACTACCGGTTGATTTGACGCTGTATCTTATATCAAGGCACAACTGCTGGAATGCGTAACTTTTTTTGCGGTACCAAAACGTGTGCGTCAAAAATGTCATAGCTAACGTGCTCCTAAGAAATGTTGGGTTTGCTTTATTTTCAGCCACTTTGGCAATAGCTGTCATAACCCGAGTTGATAAGTAGGTATATTAAAGAAATAGAACCCATCTTGAGCATTTTCGCGAACGTCAAATGACGTCACGATGACGTATTATTAGATAAAAAGTAAAATTCGTAGCGCCATTCATAATGAGTCGAGTAATCGCTCTTGAGAACGAAATTTCATGTTCACTTAAACTCTAATATAGCATTAAATTGGCGAGCGGAAGATACGTTACACGACGCGATCCTCACGTCACCGACACAAAGAACGGTTTTATCTGTAATTCTGTTAATATCGGTTAATTGCTCATTGCACATTGCTCAAAATAGAACCTGCGGTGCGCACGTTTTCGGATGAATGCGCTATTTGGCTCAAATTTCCCGTTATGCGCGCTGTTTAGCCCGAATTGTCCCCATATAGGCGCTGTTTATCCAGCATTGCCCCCATATATGCGCTGTTCAGCTCAAATGACCGGATATATTCGCTATTTAGCCCAAATTGCCCGTTATACGCGCTGTTTAACCCAAATTGTCCTTTAGATGCCCAGTGCACATCAAATTCCCTGTTATACTTGCTATTTAGCCCAAATTGCCCGTTATGTCCGATATTTAGCTCAAATTGCCCGCCGAAAGCTCTAATTGTCGAACTAAAAGCTCCATTTTGCCAACAGAAAGCTCCATTTTGCCACCAGAAAGCGCTATTTTATCAACAGGAAGCTCCATTTTGCCCACAGAAAGCGCTATTTTATCAACAGAAAGCTCTATTTTGCCAACAGAAAGCTCCATTTTGTCGACAGAAAGCTCCATTTTGTCAACAGAAAGCTCCATTGTGCCCACAGAAAGCGCTATTTTGTCAACAGAAAGCTCCATTTTGCCCACAGATGGCGCTAATTTGTCAACAGAAAGCTCCATTTTGCCCACAGAAAGCTCCATTTTGTCGACAGAAAGCTCCGTTGCCGCCAGAAAGCTCCATTTTGTCAACAGAAAGCTCCATTGTGCCCACAGAAAGCGCTATTTTATCAACAGAAAGCTCGAGTTTGCCACCAGAAAGCGCTATTTTGCCAACAGAAAGCTCCATTTTGCCCACAGAAGGCGCTATTTTATCAACATAAAGCTCCATTTTGCCCACAGAAAGCGCTATTTTATCTGCAGAAAGCTCCATTTTGCCACCAGAAAGCTCCATCTTGCCTACAGAAAACGCTATTTTGTCAACAGAAAGCTCCATTTTGCCAACATAAAGCGCTATTTTGTCAACAAAAATCTCCGTTTTGCCAACGGAAAGCTCCGTTTTACCAACATAAATCTCTATTCTATTTTGTCAACAGAAAGCTCTATTGGGCATCAGTTGCTCTCCAAAGCCGCCAACTATGCTGAATTGCCCTCTGAAGGCTATATTTGGCCCGCCGAAAGCTCTATATATTGACCTCAAATTATGCCTTAAAAGCTCTATTTGGGCCAAATTGTATGTGTAATGGCCTACTTAGCCAAATTTACTCACTAAAACTCTATTTTGCCCGCTGAAACCTTTATTTGACCCAAATTGTCAACTGAATGCACTAATTGACCCCTGATATCCCAATTTGACCCTCAGATCCAGATTTGACCCTTCAGATCTAGATTTGATCCCTCAGATCCAGATTTGACCTCTCGGATCCAGATTTGACCTCTCAGATCCAGATTGACCCCTCAGATCCAGATTTGACCCTCAGATCCAGATTTGACCCTTCAGATCCAGATTTGATCCCTCAGATCCAGATTTGACCTCTCAGATCCAGATTGACCCCTCAGATCCAGATTTGACCCTCAGATCCAGATTTGACCCTTCAGATCCAGATTTGATCCCTTAGATCCAGATTTGACCCTCGGATCCAGATTTGACCCTTCAGATCCAAATTTGATCCCTCAGATCCAGATTTGACCTCTCAGATCCAGATTGACCCCTCAGATCCAGATTTGACCCTCAGATCCAGATTTGATCCATCAGATCCAGATTTGACCTCTTAGATCCATATTGACCCCTCAGATCCAGATTTGACCCTCAGATCCAGATTTGATCCTTCAGATCCAGATTGGACCTCTCAGATCCAGATTTGACCTCTCAGATTCATATTGACCCCTCAGATCCAGATTTGACCCTCAGATCCAGATTTGATCCTTCAGATCCACATTGGACCTCTCAGATCCAGAATTGACCTCTCAGCTCCCCATTCGACCTGGACATCCACATTTGCCCTCTCAGATCCCGAGTAGTCATCTGGCATCCCCACTAGACCCGTCAGACCCAGATTTAATCTGTCGGATCCAGATTGGACTCATATGATTCTTATTGACTCCCTCATAACCTGATGGAAGCCGCCAGATAGAGATTTGACAACTAGGATGCAGATTGACCCGTCGCATCCCTATTTGACCTTCAAATCCCGATTGAACCTTGGTGATCCTGATTGAACATTGCTAATCCAGATTGAACCCAACGAAACCAGCTTTGACCCGTCGTATACCAATGTGTCCCACGGATCCCGTTTCGAACCGTCGAATTCGATCCTGCACATCTCGATTTGTCCCACACAACCCTGATCGACCCATCAGATCCCTATTGGTCCCACGAATCCTGATTAGAGCTCCCGCATCCCTATTCGAACACCCTGCGGACCCTCACTTGCGGAAGACAACCCAAGGCATCCTCGATACACGCCTCATCACTTCAGAGGGGTGATTTGTTTAGTCCTCTAATGAATGACCAGTGGCCATGGTGCTGGCTTCCCAACGCACACCCCCAGGAAATCCGGAAACAAAATTTGTTCAAAATTTCACAAAAATGTCATGCAGCGGCAACGTAAGAGACGACCTCAGGCAACAATACACACCATTTGGGCCACTAACTTTTTACTTTTTTTTTTTGGGTGGGTATAGCGTTGGACTTCGGATCCAAAGGTCGCGCGTTCGATCCCGACTTGGTGCATGCCATTTTTTTTTTTTTTCGTTTTTCTGAACAAAATTTAAATCAATTAATGATTCGGCTTCAGGGCGTAATTTTGTTAAGCACTGTGGCTATAGTTTACCATCTTTAACCAAAGGACAAATCCTTTGTTGTCAATATGGCCTCCATCCGGACGCTGTCCAGCAGAGGGACTCCAAGCGAGTCGTTACCTTTGGGGCCTCCAAGTTCATTCAGAAGCTTGGTGATGAGCTCGGTGGTCTTTTCTTGGCCCCGGGTGCGTCGTCGACAGTGACGCGCCAGCTCGTCCTCGGTGAGGAGCTTGCGGACCTCCGCCTCAGGCAGGGGAGGGACGCCAGCACGCTGGAGCTGTTCCTTCTTGGCCTGGTGGAGGAGAGCCACATCCCCGGCATCCCACTCAAAGATGCAGGCAGACAGACGCGACATGAAGATACCGTACAACGGGTGGGCGTCTGTGGTACACCCAGCGGCCAACCTCCTCATGAAGTGCCAGATGTCCAGCCTGACTTCCATGTAGGGCCATCCGGTGAACCGGATCTTCAGGGCGCTCTCCCCGGACTCCACGCAGCAGCCACAGTCCACGTAGAGCAGGACGGGAGGAGGGACGCGAGCATTCGCATAACGCGAGACGAGGCCAGCAGCCATCAAATCCAGCGCCGCTCCTTCCTGACCAGTGAGGACGCTGATGAGCACTTGGCCAAACTCGTTGGCCACCGACGTCACCCAGGTGGCGGTGTCCTTGGCCGTGCCAGCGAGCTTTTTGGTCATCTGTAATTACGCATGAGTGTTCGGTACAGCATACTGACTTGCTCTTTAGTTAGGACTTCATAACATAGCATGGCAAGGTTATCCTTCACTCGCAGGAAATATATGACCGGCAGTCAAAAACTATATATTACTGAGCTATCAGTCTTTGAATTTATACTATGCTATTTATAAACCCCGGTGGGATTTGAACCCACAATCGATCCGAAGATCAACCAACTAAATGCACAGGGCTTATACTAGTTAGTAAAATTAATATCATTCAAATACACCTCGCTGCCTCGACTTACCTTCTTTGTTGAGTCTAGTTTTAGGATGGACCCGTAGACTGAAGTCAGGTGGGCCATGGTGTCGTCCAGACGGTTAAGAATGTCTTGGCCGTACACCACCAGCAGCCAGTTGTAACTCGGGACGACCACTTGGCTGGGGGGCTCTCTGAAGTTCACGGGCAAAAGACCCGGTCTACCCGTGAACTGCGCACACTCGGTGAGGTACCGAGCTGTGCGCTGGAGCCACTCCTCGCTGTGGCCCTCCATCAGCTGCTTCATCAGCCGGGTCGGGCTGTTCCCCAGCGTCCTCTCGCGCATCAGGCGGATCACCCGCACATCACAGGCGTACCTAGGTTATAAAACAATTTATTTGGGAATTAATAAGAAATTTATACACATTTCTTTACACAACCACAATAACATTTTAATCTTTTGTATAATGAGAGTACGAAAAAATAACATTTTAATCTTTTGTATAATGAGGGCACAAAAAAATAACATTTCACTAGCTTCACATAATGCACTCATATTTCACTAAAAAAAGTGCTTTGGATGATTAAATTTAATAAAATTTCAAAGAACAATTATTCCTTCACTTGCAAACAAGTCTGTTCCATCTCGTTTTACTTACTTGCGAGTGATGATAACCCGGAACTGGGAGCGATGTCCCAGGTCCAGCTGGTCCAACACAGTTTGGCTCCAGGACACGTGGGTGCCCCTGCACTTGGTACACGCCAGGGTTTCGGTTAGGAGATGGTAAAACCCATCAATGTCTAACACCTGTCGCGCCCTCTTGTGGAGTCCTGCGCTAGTGAGCTGGTGGTGCCGACAAGCCGGGTTCGGGCAGAAGATTTGCACCTTCCACAGCCTGTACGGCATCCACAGGAGCAGCGGATGGCAGAAAAACCTGTCTGGCGAGGGGACTTGGTGGTATACCAGAGCAGGCTGAGGCGGATGGTACCACAGCTGCAGGTTGTCACGCAGCTCAGGCTTGCCCTTCGGATCTGGCCTGAAGAGGGCTGCCGCAATCCACTTGTGGTCCTGTTGTGGGATAACCTCCGACCACAACAGGGGAAGCTGGACGGCCGTCAGGGTGGCGTCGCTGCCGAGGGCGGCGCTGCTGGGGGCCCAGGAGGCGTCGGTGTCGAGGGTGACACGGGGCGGCCGGCTGGCGCTTGGGGCCAGGGTGGCGTCAGTGTCGAGGGTGGCGCTTGGGGCCAGGGTGGCGTCAGTGTCGAGGGTGACACGGGGAGGCCGGCTGGCGCTTGGAGCCAGGGTGGCGTCGGTGTCGAGGGTGACACGGGGAGGCCGGCTGGCGCTTGGGGCCAGGGTGGCGTCGGTGTCGAGGGTGACACGGGGAGGCCGGCTGGCGCTTGGGGCCAGGGTGGCGTCGGTGTCGAGGGTGACACGGGCCGGCCGGATGGCGCTTGGGGCCAGGGTGGCGTCGGTGTCGAGGGTGACACGGGGAGGCCGGCTGGCGCTTGGGGCCAGGGTGGCGTCGGTGTCGAGGGTGACACGGGGAGGCCGGCTGGCGCTTGGGGCCAGGGTGGCGTCGGTGTCGAGGGTGACACTGGGAGGCCGGCTGGCGCTTGGGGCCAGGCTGGCACTGAGGGCCCAGGGGTCTACTGCGTCGCTGCCGCAGGTGGCGCTGCGGGCCAGGGTGGCACTGGGGGCCCAGGGGTCTACTGCGTCGCTGCCGCAGGTGGCGCTGCGGGCCAGGGTGGCACTGGGGGCCCAGGGGTCTACTGCGTCGCTGCCGCAGGTGACGCTGCGGGCCAGGGTGGCACTGGGGGCCCAGGGGTCGACTGCGTCGCTGCGGGCCAGGGTTACACTGCGAGCCAGGCTGGCGCTTGGCGCCACGGTGGCGCTTGGGGCCAGGCTGGCACTGGGGGTCAGGGTGGCGTCGCTGCCTAGGGTGGCGCTGGTAGCGAGCGTCGCGCTGGCTGATCTAACCGGCTGACAAAAGCAAATAATTTATCATTTAATTGGAAAGAAATTATATTGGAAAGATTTATTACAAAGAATTTATAATATATGTTGCAAAAATAATTCATGGTACCTTCATTTATTCTATAAGAGTTAACTAAATATAGTTCGATTACCTGGCAATCTGGTAACAACAAAATCGTGATTAGTTCCAGAGAATTGCATGAATACATTTAATAATATGTCAAACGAAGTAACCTGAATAATGTTCCGCGGGACATTGAGACTTGGCCGGATGGGAGAAGTCCCGCCAAATCTTGACCGGGCACGCTGCAAGGAATTTATATCGATTGCAAATGTGGTCATTATCAAAGAAGAAATCCTTAAGAACCTAAGAACTGCTGTTATTGCGAAGGTTTACTGGTAGTTTCTTATGTATCTTTATATGAAAACTTACATTTGAAGGAATTTTGCCCTAATGTTCATCCAACTGCGAAGGAATTATTAACATCCTTATACACAAGGCTATCCTTAACAATAAAAGTGAGATATATTATAATTCGCTTTTTCAATTTAGTTGCCGTAACATCTATCTTTCACAGAAAACCTATCTTGAGCAGCTTTTCCAATGAACAGTCATGTACGTTGGGCTGTCACGTTGAGTCCTGCTGGAACTAATATACATGTACACAATGGAATGCCGACTGAAGGGCCACCTAGCTTGACTGATAATTACCAGCATGGGTGGCCGTTCAATAGGTCATTAAGCAAACAGTGTTAGTAATAACGGCTTGAATAAATATATTCTCTTATTTAACTACCTGAAACTAATTATTTCTAACTACTATTCAAAGTTACCTTAATATTACCTTTCAGGATAACAGCTGAGTTCTAAAAAGTGTATGTCTTAGCACCAACTTTGACACCAATCATTATGATATGTCAATATGTCATTCCATATAGACAGACAAAGATAAATTGCTGCTTACCTTCTAAATAAAAATAGATCAATGTGAGGCAAATACATTAACTGTCCACTCGTTTATGCGACATAAAAATGGCTAGAATGCGGAGAGAAAGTAGAGGATTACATCACATAAAAATAATTTCATATGTTGTCCCACATTTTAAAAGATGTTTTAATGAATCATACAACAGTTACCTTACTTTACAACAGATCTAGTAAATAATATACGTAGCAGTTATCAACTTTCATGACTTATCTTATATAATATGTTCAAATATGAAACGCATGCAGAAATTGTCGCACCAAAATAAAGACACATTAATCTCCACAGCGGCTTGTTAAGTGGGGTTATGTACCCAACTTATTTCAGTTATCTCTGCTGATATGTGGAGGGGGGGGGGAATTGAAAAAGTAATGGTTGCCTAAAAATAGTCCTATAAAGTAATCCTCACTTACGGGAGGGGCAGGCGGGCGGGGAGTGGGAGCAACTCTACAAGTGGTATCATCGTTAGCATAAAAAGAACAATCTTAGTACTTTAACAGTACTGTAGTCTACTAGACAATGGTTACTTAAATAAAGTTCGATTTATGTATGTGTTTTGAAATTATTTTAAAATGACATTATTTCATCATGGGCTAAGACAACCTTAGTGCTTGCAACATTACATTAAACTGTAAAATGCTTTAATGGTGTAAATCGAACTTCATTTGAGCAGAATTGTATCGCATGTTATTTCAAATTTAAACTTACATGCCATGTATTCATTACTAATACAACTGTAAAATAGTTAAAATTTCCAACGTTAATACCTACAGAGAACAAACATAAAACATGATGAGAAAAGTAATTGTTAGGTTACCGCTGCAAGGTCCCCCGTTGTGTGGCAATCCTGTGCAGCAACCACTTTGTAGGGTGACTGATCAAAGCATGGAAAGTAATAAGAGACTTTGATTTGTTATCTTTTGGCAAGAAAAATGTATCAAAACACTGTGCTGCTCTATATAATTATTGTTCATTTGTTGATTAACTACAAATCGGTATGCAAAATGTGGTCCCCCATTTGCATGGGATGCACCATATTTTCAGAATGGCAGGTCTTATGTAATACATCGTCTAATTATTTCAACATACATCGTTTCCAGGGAGGGGAGAGAAGTATATACATATACTAGTAATCACTCGAATGTGAGGTGATAAGTGGTGGAACTATACCTCCTGCTTGTGGAAGCCACACACACAAGCCTGGCGGTGTTGCCGAAACAGCTTTTGTCCATGTTTTGGACAAGTTTCAATCTAAAAAACAAAAGCATCAGGTGTAAAAGAAATTACACTGATCCATATTCATTTTAAAGATTTGAATGGATATTAATGATTTTTTTTTCTTACAAGATATAAACATTGTTAATATGCATGACAAGCTTAAGATTTTACCTTTTTCAGCATTGCACACCACCTCTTTTGACGTGGAGCTGGTCGGTTGCCCAGGTGCTGGGGCCAGATGCCACTGGTGGCAAATGCTTTAAGCCTTGCTATCCAGACAGAGTCTGGCAAGGCTTTGTGTTGCTTTGACATGATTCTAGAAGAATGAGTACAATTTATGTCCATATATTTCGTTATTCCCAAATATAGAAAGGAGCGATCATTACGAATGTAAATTCATAGAGTAAAATATTGACTTAAAAATTAACTTTCCATATCCATGCTAGAAATATATTTGTATATGCCTCGCAATAGTTAAATATTCACTTAAAAATTAATTTTCCCTACATGTTTTATAAATATAGTTGTATATGCCTCGCAACAGTGAAATATTCACTTAAAAGTTAGCCTTATAGACCTACTATCACCCACAGATGGTAAGGACAAGGTAAATACAGCAGCGGCCATGGCTAAATTTATCTGGTTTGTTCTCAAAGACAAAGTGATCATTTTTGCAACAGGTGAATATTCTTGAACTGTTGCCTGTGTTGGAACTTTGATTTAAGCTGCTAAATTTAACTATATTTAATGCCCAACAATAAGATGAAGACTGTGCTTAAATTGTCATTTTATGATGCATAAATGAGCGACAACAGGTAGCGTCCCCCTACGCCACAGGAGGCGGGGTGGGGTCTGTCCGCGGTAACTTTTCATAAACACTGTTTTAAGTCAGTCCTGAAGACACCCATAAAGTGCTTAAAACTGGATAAATCTATTCGGCATGAAGAAGTATACATCACGTATATCTTTTTCCTATTAATTACGCGTCAATCTGTGAAGGAATGCTTGCGTAACACAAGAAAACATGCATCGAACCTGCTTTCCATATGCACACTTTAAATATATTGGTATATGCCTCACAACAGTTATGTATTCACTTAAGAATTAACTTTCCATATGCACGCTAGAACTATATTGGTATTAGCTCTGACATCAAAACCACCACCAAGGTGAAGGTTTTGAATAGCACAATACTTTTCAATGTAGAAAACAAGCATGGCAGCGTATATGCAAACTGAACTCGTAAATGGCTTGTATTTTACATGATAGTGGATATTTTGAATTCAGAAAAGGCGTCGGGTGTAAGCATACAGTTTCCAGGTTTCTAGATTCCAAAAAAGCTAATATTGTGAAAATCAGTTAAAACATTTTACGCCGAGAGCTTTCAAAAGGTACTCTACATCAATATGTGTTGTGCTGTTCAAAACCTTCACCTTGGTGGTTTTGACGTCAGAGCTATATTGGTATATGCCTCGCAATAGTTAACTTGGTGGTTTTGACGTCAGAGCTATATTGGTATATGCCTCGCAATAGTTAAATATTCCCTTAAAAATTAACTTTCCCTACATGTTTTATAAATATATTTGTATATGCCTTGCAACAGTGAAATATTCACTTAAAAATTAGCCTTATAGACCTATTATCACCCACAGATGGTAAGGACAAAACACAGCAGTGGTTTGTCTGCTTTGTTCTCAAACTCAAAGACAAAGTGATCATTTTTGCAACAGGTGAATAACCCTGGAACTTTGATTTAAGCTGCCAAATTTAACTATATTTAATGCCTGACAATAAGATGAAGGCTGTGCTTAAATTGTCATTTTATGATGCATAAATGAGCGACAACAAGTTGCGTCCCCCTACGCCACGGGAGGGGGGGGGGTCTGTCCGCGGTAACTTTTCATAAACACCTTTTCAAGTCCCGAAAACGCCCATAAAGTGCTTATAACTGGATAAATCTTTTCGGCAAGAATAAGTATACATTACGTATATCTTTTTCCTATTAATTACGCCTCAATCGGTGAAGGAACGCTTGCGTAACACAAGAAAACATGCATCGAACCTGCTACCCAGTCAAATGGAAAAGGTAAACAAGCAATGGCGGACGCCACTTCCGGCGTCTTCCGCCTGCATCTTCTGTCCGCTGGAGGTCGCCACCTTCCAACATTCCAACATTTCAGTTGTGCTATTGGTCTAGAATGTTGGAAATGTTGGAAATACGGCCCTGTGATTGGTCGGCTAATCCAACATTTAGACTTTCCGTCGCGCGGTAGCGCCAGCCAGACAGCGTTAACGTTGGAGCGTCGCATGTGATTCATGTCCAAAGGCCGGGTCGCGCATTTTCGGGCGTTGACAATATTCGTAAAAGTATAGCTTTCAAAATGTAGTTTTCCCCACAATATCCTGATATCGGCCTTCCATAAGGTCTACCGCATCACCCCACGCTTCCGCCTCAATCTTTATATCGACTCAAACCCCAACGAAACATGTTCACGACGATACTTCGACGTGTGGTAGCAAGTGTTAATGCTTCAAACCGCGCTCTAAACGAACCCGTTATTAGGTAATTAGGCAATGAAAACGGAACCTCTTGAGGGTATATAGCATTACTCCGCGGTAATTAGGTACTATGGAAAGCCATATGCACCATTGCATATCAAAAATTCAAAATCACCAGCCTCCCACTTTCAGTACTTACTAAAAATCGTCAAAAATCGGAAAAAAATCATAAAAATACGGGAATAGCGTCATTTTGTAGGCAAAGTGGTTCCTCGTATAGCTGCAAAGTAAAAGCGATACGTTCCTATCTTACTTCCGGTTGCAGGGCCGACGGCATTTCTCCCATGGGACTTTTGTGGCGTTTCGACGTTCAAAGGGCCATAACTCGGTTAATATTTGAGCTAGGGAGCCCAGATTTGGCATGAAACGAGAGGCCAATGTAAGGTTATCTATGGTAATAGCTACTTTGTCGATGTCGCTCTGTCAGAGCCTCAGTGTAGGAATTTGGGGGTCGATGCCGAATGTCGATTTTTCAAGTATGGCTGTGTCGCGTGTCGACATTTACCCCTTCCAGACCATTGTCTGTGTGTTGGATGCCGGGTTGCGGTTGGGTGTCAGGAGCGGGACGCCTGAGCTAAAAAAATAACGGCTTTCACAGGCTGCCACTGATCTGATCATGACATAAAGCCTGCGTGTTTGTCTCATTTTACCCATATCCATCCATGGATATGGATATGGAGATGGCTGTTATGAATGGTCACGTTTTTTTCGCTTGACCTTTCCACCGACAGTATGTGTTAAAATCTGTTACGTTATACCAGACACCGAAATCCGCGTTATGCAATAGAGGTCGGTAACTGAAAACCAAGCGACATTTTTTCGCTTGATTTTTCGCCGGATGCGTTTAAAGTTACGCAGAGAGCATGTGATTGAACTTGAAACGATATACTTGATACCGAAGTCCGGGTTATACAAGAGAGATGGGTGACTGCTAACAACGTAAGAACAGTTTTCACGACCGAAACAGTAGCTAGCTATGGGACGCTGATGTGACTCCTAATGTGGCTGTCATTATGAAATTGGCCATGCAATACAAAGATAGCTTTCGTCTCTCCCTCAAGAGAAGACATTCTTTGTATCCCCCCCGTTCCCCCCCCCCCCCCCCCACGGAATGGCTCAAAGGAAATTAAAGGCGTACTTACGGGGAAAACCGGTGAGCTTAAGAGTTGGTGGTTGCGGAATAAATACAGAATAAACATTGACTTAGATTTTACTTCACATTGGGAGTTATTGGATGATCAAGTTTTTACATTGCCAAAAGTGTAAAAAATCGCTGTACCTACACGAAGGCAGGTAGATGACCTATCTGAGGTGCAAGGGCTTGCCATGAGCGTGTCTATAGAACTCAGTGGTCGGGTTTGGTTTAGACGCTGACTCTGGACCCCTATCGTGTGGTGTGTAGATCTGTGTGTGTGGGTATGTGTGTGTATCTCAGTGTGTGTGGAGGGGGGTGGGGTGGTGAATAGATAATTGGCAGGTTAAATCCCATGGCGTGTTATCACACATGCATGTGACTTCAGCGACAGGACAAAAAGAGGAAAAACTATTCACTACGAGTCAGTCGTATCAGACTGGTAATGATTGATGAAGGACTGCTGAATGACGGATGAATAACTGATAAGTGAACTCGTACGGCAAAAAAAACCAAGTCGGTCAAACATCCTGATATGTCGCCAGGACTTACATTTCTTTCACAAGGGTGCACGCATTGAATCGGCATGCCGATTGTGTCGCGTTGATAACAGCACAGGGCATTCGGAAGAAGATGACGGCTGGTTCTTGCCCAAGTTCTTGACATGTCCCAGCCTAGATAACATTGAGATAAGTCGGCAGCGGCCGGCTGGTATTCAAGAGAAGACAATGGAATAACATTGATTCCATGCAGTAGCAGTCAGGTAAACACCCGAAAAACTGTGTCTTTCAGAGCGGGGCGAAACAATGCCAAAGATACGGATGGCTCTGTGCTAGTTATTATTATCAATGCGTATCTCCGCCTTCGAAAATGTTTAACTCTGTCTTGGCCGTTGGTGCCAAGGAATGATATTAATTTATCTATAGATTATCTGGCTGCTACCACTTACATTTATCTGTGGCGGCCGCCAGACAATCTATAAAGTACTGTCATCCTTTGGCACCAACGGGCTTCCGTAGATATGAGTACTTAAGGCGGGAGTGCAACAAATGGAACAGCCTGCAATGTAGTTTGCATAGATGAAGTATGATGTCACGTGGTGTATTGGTCCGTACCCGCGTAGGTTGGAAACCAGCCCAGATGCTAGCAGACTAATAGGCCGCCCTCGTTCCTCGCATCGCATTTGTTCTACGTAACTGCCAACTTCACGGTTGACCTCAACGGTGCTGGGGTCACGAACGGTTTTCGAGGGTTCTCTAAGATGCATTTTGCATATAATATGCAGAATGTATACATGTAAGCATTCTGTGGTCGTACGATCACAATGAAGGAGTTATTAAAAACAATATTTCAAAATAACACGGGAACAAAATTCATCTTTTTGTCTAATATATCATTTATTGTGCAGGGGTTTTCAGCAACGAATACACATGTAAATGGTCACCTACGAGCATACATATGATGCCTGTTTAGTTCTTTGTCGTTGGTGCTTTCTGCTTCATGCTCAGTTCTGAGTTCTCTTTGAATATTTCCCCATACTTAGCTTCGTGTTCTTGATGCTTGGTAATTTTTTCTACGTGATCATTTGATCTAATAATTTGACATTTGACAACAGTAACATTCGCGGCTTAGCCAAGTAAATAGGGCACAAAAAGGAAGTAACAATCAAAAACACACCATTTAGAAAGGTTAATTGTAAATGCAACGCTTATTATGCAGCTTGCAGAAGTACAATTTATCAACATATGACTTAAGATTAATAATTAAACAGATAGGAATCAGCATGTATGACATAAGAATCTAAGTCTTGGAATATTGGCCCCAATCCCCTTCCATGATAATGCGAGACAACGTGGCTTATATTAATAGCAAGACGTTTGGGGAAAAAATCCTACATGTATGTGTATTCTGTTCATGAAGAAATATTGAGATATTACATTTACTATAATACAGATAGCATATATAGCATACGTCTTCATCCTAATAAACTGAATATATTTTGCAGATTACAAAAAATAAAGCCATCACAAGAACCCCCATCAATATCTTAGGTTCATGCTAAACACCATAGCTCTCCACTGGATATCAAATGATCCGTCCCTTCATGTCATGTGGACGAATGACGTGGCGTCGCGTTATTAGAATAGGCGGAAAGGTAACATATGCCGCATGGACGATTTTAATACCACAATGGAATACCGGACTTTTTCCATACGAATACCTAATGAATAGTTCTAAAATAAATTATGCATATTAACCATCTCTCATTTCTATTTGTTATCACTGAATACTCGGGGAAAGCTCAAAATGAAAATAACGTTTCATACCCTCATGTATTTCGTCATGTCATTGTGTGTAGCCAGCATGGCTAACATATACTACTACTACTACTAGGGATATATAACGGCTCAGCGATGGCAATATGTGTCTCTCACTTGTTGTAATAGACGACATACTTTTAAATGTTATTGTTAGATTTCCTATACAGGACGCTAATGCTACTACCTGTGAAACCCTTGGGGCGGCCTCGGCAGAGACAAACTGACAGATTGATGACGGCCGCCGCAAGAACCACGAATGCCACTGCAAGACCTGTCGCACCGCCTACAGACAAGCCTAAGTGCTGGTCATCTGTGTGGAGGCAAAAGATAAATCATAATAAAGAAAATGGACGAATATTTTTTCATTAATTTTTGTAGCTAAACCTTCAGTATATTAGTAAACATATCTATCTTGTTCTTATATCTCACATAACATATTTCTTATCGACTTTCTCGCCAGAGTATACTAGTTATTTTAGAAGAAAACTCTAGGGCTTCTGCCTGTTTTTTATTTTTTGGAATTTTGTCCTTCTACCTAAGCATTTTCTACTTCTATCGTTTAAGAAATACGCATCTGCTAACAGGAATCTAGGTGAATGAGCTATTTCTTGGTTACAAGGTTAGTTGCCCACCTGATCATAAGATCAACAACAACAAGCTAGGAATCAATGGGTTGTTGACAAAATATGAAGTAAATACGATATGATATAGGGTCACAATGATAATGCTAACCGATTGGTGTCGTTTCATCCGCTATAACTTGTACAGAACCTGAAACAGATAGATCACTTATAACGTCGTGACACATTTCACAATACATATCCATGTCTATTAGAGTTCATGAAAATAAAATAACTAAGGTTTTGATGCACAAGTTGAGCATACCATAGTCCAGTCTATTATATTTATTAGTGTATTATAGCGAAAACAATATGGTATCCCATTAAATACATATTAGACTTGCTATCAAGTCACTTAAATATGGGGTTTTATGTCACGAATAAAATATGTGATATAATGTCACAGTAATAATGCTAACCGGTCAGGGTCGTTTGTTCAGCTACGACTGGTTCAGGACCTGAAACAGATGAATCACTTTTAACGTCGTAAAGGATTATAGGAACCAAGGGGTTGTTGATAAAATGTGAAGCAATTACGATATGATATAATGTCACAGTAATAATGCTAACCGGTCAGGGTCGTTTGTTCAGCTACGACTGGTGCAGGACCTGAAACAGATACATCGTTTCTAATGTTGTAAAGGATTATAGGAACCAACGGGTTGATAAAATGTGAAGCAATTACGATATGATATAATGTCACAGTAGTAATGCTAACCGGTCAGGGTCGTTTGTTCAGCTACGACTGGTACAGGACCGGAAACAGATACATCACTTTTAACGTCGTAAAGGGTTATAGGAACCAAGGGGTTGTTGATAAAATGTGAAGCAATTACGATATGATATAATGTCACAGTAATGATGCTAACCGGTCAGGGTCGTTTGTTCAGCTACGACTGGTACAGGACCTGAAACAGATACATCACTTTTAACGTCGTAAATGATTATAGGAACCAAGGGGTTGTTGATAAACTGTGAAGCAATTACGATATGATATAATGTCACAGTAGTAATGCTAACCGGTCAGGGTCGTTTGTTCAGCTACGACTGGTACAGGACCTGAAACAGATACATCACTTTTAACGTCGTAAAGCATTTCAAAATACATATATATATACAGCCTTAAGATTATAGCATCGATCTTAATCCATGAATCCCTATTTAAATGACACAGCACACAAACTAATATTTCTCCTTAGCCCCGGTCTGTGAATCTAAAGATTATGTCACAATTCGCCTGAATATACAAACATATGGTCGTGGCTTCGTGAAATCAATGTGTTGCATAATAAACTAATGCATTTTTGCTGATTTTTGTTAGTACACAGATAGCAACACAGTAAGTATAACACTAATATTATACATACTCTGCGATATCAAGCATCGACAATTTATAGACAGTATATCATTTCACTGACCGTCATCACACATGAAGGCCCCAAACTTGGCATGGCAAGGGGCATCAACCCATGTTCGGTCGTGAGCCCCCATGTTGACAAAGATACACTTGTTGTTTGGAGAAGAGCCGTTGTTTGGGCCAAAGTGGTAGTACCCCATTGGGGTATACACACTAGACAACTGTCCAGTCCCTGCAGATTAATAAAATAACAACAAATGGCCTTGGTTAAATGGATAAATTCCTAATTCAATTAAACGGCGAAGAATATCACAAACACTGTTTATGGAGACAAATCAATATGGAAACAGAAACGATCAATTATTAATGTCCATTAAATATGTATATAATATATCTGCTAATCTATATATACATTGATGGAACTAAATAGGTTTCAGAAATGTATGCGTTTTAAAACCTTAAAATATGTTTTTATAATAAATAATATTTTTATGACGCAATACACAAGAAAACCCCACTTTTCGAAAACAAGATATAGCACTCCGGAACATCGTGGCCTTAGTTTTACCGGACAGTATATAACGCCGTTTTCGTTACACACAGGTACTTAAACACCTTAAACAACTTTTCATTTGTACAATTAAACTGGTTCTCAGTGGCAAACGTGCCGGGACAATTGAGCGATTTATATCAGCTTCCACCATAAATGTTCAGTAAAATCACCACTAAAACCATTTGGCACTCTTGTCCACAACTTTACGAACGTTTAGGAAAATGCATATCTGACTTCTGGAAGTTTTTGCCAAGAGTGAATATATCGCGAAAGCATATTATATATAAATATACACCACGAACAATCATAATTAATTGCAAACCAGTCTCGTCTGTGGGCTGTACCGAATAGCCAGACACTAAACAGTACCAGCCAGATTAGCTGTAATCTTGTCCTTCAATACATTACAGTAAAAGTTGTGATCGGTTTTTTTCTTGGTGGAAAGAGGGAGAACTCTCGCCAAAGGCGAGCTTTCTACTAGGACCACAAGGCGGCCCAAAACGCCACTTATTCCGTTATTCGTCATGACCATCTCCTACCTGAGACCCAGTGCCACGGCCACCTGTGAACACCGACCCAGAGGTACATGTTGTAGATGTTCAATCCTGTCTTGTCGTTAAGCCCCTGAATGACCTTGACCACGTTGTCGGAGAGGGAGGCAAGGTCACCGCCGGCCGCTATGCACCTGTTCCGGCAGTTGTACCACGTATCGGCAGGACTACTGCTCCAGATACACTTGTCCCCATGGAGGACTTCGTCGAAGGGACAATCAGGATCTGGACCCACAAGGAAACTGTGACATAAATACTGTAAACCAATGCCGCTAAGGGTTGTGCCTCTAATCGTTAGGCCTGATATCCATCTTTACAACGCAGGGGGCGCTGACAGTCATGGGTCGCAATCTTTCACCGATCGACGCTCCGCGACCTGGAACTTGATTGCCCTATGACCTTACTTAACAGCCATGTCATCTCTGTGACAGCCATCACCTCCGTGACTCCCTGTAAACGCTGAGGTCGTCATCTCTCGTGAAGCCATTTTTAAAATAGCTTGACGTTTGACACACCACTGCCCTAGTACCTGTAAATGGACCCAGCACCGCTGCACATGGTAGAAATAAATATTACCTGGTGACTATACTTTCAATACTAATTACAATCAACCCCCTGCATTCACAAAGACATGCACAACATGGCAGAATGTCACTAGTTCCGGTTCCAGTTACAGGAATGGTAATAATGTATTCATGTACGATCTTATGGTCAGTCCTTTCTGTAAAAATGGTATTTAAAATTAAAAGTGGTATTTTCAACAATAAATTGGTTCACCAAGTATAGTTCAATGCTTATCGAGCAGGGCAATTTAGATCCACTGAGGCAATATCGCTAAAGTTACTCAAACAGAAACGTTTCCTCGAATAACCATTTTTAATCTTTGAACGAAAAATTTTACCTTTAGGTCCTTATTGTTTAACACAAATATGTAATGTGCACTAAACAACAGTTCTTGCTGCCCCGTCTGTCGGCATGTTTATACTTTGTCATATTATGTTAATGCCACTTATTATTTCGGCCGACAAACACATGTTAAATCTAAAATCACATCTAGCTGATTAAAAACCCGTCTTACTAATTAATTTGCATCGGGGATGAAAGTTCGTACACCCGAGATGCAATGACATTTGTTTACCTTTTTTCCTCTCACACAGACAGTTGTAGTGAGTGCTGCAAGACTGGATGGTTGTCTTGTACCTATAGGTGCAGCCACAGGTACCGGACCGAGGTACTGATCCTTGATAACCTTGAGGAAGTGACAAGGTGTACTTGAAGGAGGGATCAACAAAACCATTTTCATGTTGTACTATGGGACATGAACTTTATATTTACTGTAACACCCGCATGTATATGAATCAAGAATCAAGGGGGCCACCTCGATAGCTCAGTGGGTTAGAGCGTTCGCATTGAGTGTTCAGGCCACACGAGAGCCTAACGGACACGTGGATCGGCGGTTCGTGCCGCGCTGTGGTCATTTCTGTGTGATCGTATCATAAAGATCCCAAGTCCTTCTTCGCAAACAGTAGGGGGTTACCCCCGGGGGCATGGCTCCACTCTCCCTTCCTTCTCCCATTGACGCGATATGACCAAAAGTGGTTAAAGCTTTGTGAATATAAAACCCAACCCAACCAAGAAAGTGGCCACGTTCCTACGAAGTCAGTTGAGATTACACCTTCTTGTCGTTTAGCCCAGGTGTCCAGTACAAAGAACTGGGCCCCGTCCACATCTTACCTGGGATACAGTCACATTGACAAAGGGCAACTTTGCCCAGAGACGTAACAAACATAATTTAACCATTAATATTTGTTCTGTATAGGTGCCGTACCTGTGACCAGCTGGCCGTTGAGCCACATGAGCGCGTTGTTATCCGAGCGGCGACCGGCCAGCCAGGCGTCCACGGTATCGGCGAGAAGGGGCGCTGCGTTCAGTGCATCCTGCGTGTCCTGGTCCCACACCGCCGTGAGGTGCAGTCCGTGGACCTCGCACTGCTCGTTGGCAGTCGTCCACGTGTCGCCAGCGGTGTCGTTGAAACTGAACACGTTGTAGCAGACGTTGCCATGACACCACCGCCAGGTCTTCTCGTTGAACAAATAAGCATCTGCCATAATGGATTAAACGAAATTTAGGTGAATGAATTCTTTATTGGCAGCACCAATTAGTTGCCCACCTAATCATGAGATCAGCAACAAAAAATTACTAATCGCTGAATACCGCTAAATTGTAATGGTAAATGGTTTACCCACTAACATAAGCCAAACGTGTTAACTTGAATCAGTGTTACCATGTTATATGTCATTAATGCACATGTTCTGTGGACCTGATGGCCTTGAAAACAATAAAGGTATATATCTTACACCAGTGGCATCTAAACGGTCTTCTATTTCACTTATATGCTGGAAACCTATAATCGGCGTACGTACCAATGACGCGCAGAAAAATAACATTTTGTTTACGGGTTAATATCGCTACATTATGGGAACCAATGGGTTGTTGATAAAATATGAAGCAACGGCGATACGATATAATGTCACAGTATTAATACTAACCGCTTGGTGTCGTTTGATCAGCTATAACTGGCACAGGACCGGAAGCAGAAACATCACTTTTAACGTCGTGAAACATTTCAAATTGATTGGCGTAGCGCCAGCAGTCGTGCAGATGCTTTGGCATGCACAAGTTTAATTTAATAGAATATTTGAATACAGGCAAAATACATACAACTCATGGTGTAGGAAATGGACAAACATGTCTGCGGGACATATTGTGGATAAACCATCAATATATTGGTAAATATATAACGTTGCTCACTTGTTATATGTCTTAGAGACTTTCACGAACGATAGTTTCCAGAATGTTAGTCAACACATCAGTTATTAGCTGTTTTACAAGAACACTGTTCGTCGTGTTTGTATTTTTGTCTTTTTCCCCTGTATTTTCGACTTCTGTCGTTGAAAAAATAAGTATCTGCTAAAAGGAATTAAATGGATTCTATGTCAATGATGTCAATATTGGCTACAAAAAGTAGTTGCCCACCTGATCATAAGATCAGAAACATCAAGTTATTACCAATAAATAGGTAATTACTAGTCAATTAATATCGCTAAATGGTCAAGATATAACAAACTCGCACGATTAAAAGGAGAAGCGGCATTTTTTTAACCATCTTCAATTTCACTTATATGCGAGAAACATACAATCGTCTCTCTTTATTTGGCGTTTAAATTGAAGCGTGAATTCCAATAACCGAGTTACGTACAGATATATATCCTATTTTACAGATAAATATAGCTGCATTATTGGAACGAACGGATTGCTGACAAAGAATGAAGTACATATGATATGATATAATGTCAGAGTAATAATGCTAACCTCTCGGTGTCGTTAGATCACCTATACCTGGAGCAGGACTTGAAGCTATAACTGGTACAAGACCTGAAACAGATACATCACTTCCAACGTCGTGGATCATTTCAAAAAACATACATATATATACTGCTTTAAATTTATCGGATCGATCACCATCCATGAATCATTATTTTAGACGTCTCAGCGCACACACTTAGATTTCTCCTTGGCCCCCAATCTAAAGATTATAACGCTTGAATATCCAACATTTAGTCTTGGTTTAAGGGAAATACATGTGTGCACAAAGATGGCCATAAACACTAATTCATTTTTGATTTTTTTTTATAAATACAAGGATAGCAACACAATAAGTCTAATATTATACATATTCTGAGACAGCAAACATCTGGTTTAACGAAGATGCTAATGATGCAAAATCTATTGAAAGCATATTATTTCACCAACAACAAAAAATACAAATATATATATATAATTTCACTGACCGTCATCACACATGAAGGCCCCTAACTTGGCATGGCAAGGGGCAGCAACCCATGTTCGGTCGTGAGCCCCCATATTGACAAAGAGACACTTGTTGTTTGGAGAAGAGCCGTTGTTTGGGCCAAAGTGGTAGTACCCCATTGGGGTATGCACACTGGACAATTGTCCGGTCCCTGCAGATCAATAAGTAACAACGAATGATTTTGGTTGAATGGAAAAATTGCGAATTCAAATAAAAGGCGACGAATATCACAAACACCGTTCATGGAGAAGAATAAATATGGAAAGAGCAGTGTGCAATTGTTAATGTTGCATGAAAAAACACCAAGTTGAAACAGAAATATGTTGATATTAATGCTGTTTCTGGTATATATATATATATATATATATATATATATATATAATCTGTATCAAAAAGGATTGAATAATGCCCGCGATATCCGAGTTTTGATGAAAAGGCCGCAGGTTGCAGACAGGTCACAAAGTTATGCCATCTTTAGTTGATCGTATCTGCAGTTATGGGCCGCCGTTTCCTTCAGTGCACACGGCGGCCGAAAACGCCCTTTTTCTGCTGTTTGTCATGACGATTGCCTACCTGAGACCCAGTGCCACGGCCGCCTGTGAAGACCGACCCAGAGATACATTCTTGAGTGGTCCAATCCGGTCATGTCCTTCAGCCCATCATTGACCTTGGCCACGTCGTATGAGAGGGAGGAAAGGTCACCGTCGCCCTCTCTGCACCTGTTCCGGCAGTTGTACCAGCTGGCGGCCGGACTACTGCTCCAGATACACTTGTCCCCGTGGAGGACTTCGTCGAAGGGACAATCATGATCTGTACTCGTAAGGAAAGTGTGACATGGGTATTGTACAGACCAATGCCGGGTGGGGGTGATATTTGCGAGCAGTTTGCTGCAAACCGCCATCTAGTATCTTATAGCAAGTACTACAGGTCTGTGATTGACAACTCTCAAAACAATTAACATAAAAATGTATCTAAATATTGTTAATCCGAACTACTGATCGAGCGACGTATTCCCACGCTCAAATACTTGATCGTCGACGAGGTATAATATAAACCAATAATTCCGATTTACACATTCATTATCGGACCATCAACACATAGATAATACGAAGTAAACTCATACATGTACTATAAATATGTAGATGGCGGGTGGGCGTTCAATTCCGCTTCTCACTTAGACATTTGTATGTAAAATAGAGGGTTGTGGAGGTAATGCTACAATTACAACACGTTTTGCGGGAAAGTCTTCAAAGTCGGCCGATCAGTATGAAGCCCGTCAATCTTTCTCTCGGGGATTCTGCTATATTCGGGAAACTTACCACCGTCTTAAATTGTTCCTCAAACATATAGTTTTCGATTTTAATGTTATACACAATTGTCAAAAATTCAAAGACTGTAATTCTGAGGAACATACTGAGCCAACTTCACTTTCTGGGGCTCTGACAACTACTCTCAAACCTTGACCCTGAGTGCGGGTACATCGCCTTGGTCAATAGAGTCCCCCGCGTTCAAAGACTAATGCTATTTCGCATGCCAGTTGTCCTTTGTCTGATTTGTTCCATTCATGGCGACATGAGGGAGGTTATTTTCCCACCAAAATGCTCTAGTAGGGTTAATTGTTGCAGAACAACTATTCGGGCTATTCAAAATAGACAAATTGGCCAATGGTTAAGCAAACAAAACGTCCTTAACCTTTGATCTACATCGCCCACCTGAATGAATTGGCCTGAAGATGGCCATTTGGAATCGGTTGGGGAATGTAAAACTCGATATCTGAAGGCGTTCGATAGTTATCGTGTTACGTTACAAAGTGACAAACACACACAGACATACTGCACACACCGACATATAGGTGCAATTCCATTACCTGTTTGCCTCTCGCACAGACAGTTGTAGCGTACACTGCAAGACTGGAAGGCTGTCCTGCCTCCTTGTGTGTAGCCACAGGTACCGGACTGACCATGTGACACAACACCGTAGAAACCCCGACGTTCCGAATTATCTGGAAAAAGTGAAAAGGTGTTGCATTACGCAATAATTCATTTCAAGGCTATGGACAAGATGTGAACCGGGGATTTCCCATGAGCTGCAGATTGATAGCTTATTGGTTTATCGCCTGGTCACAACGTTTATTCGAAACCCAATCAAATCAAATCCTGGTTCCGGGAAGCTGTCTGTTACATTTTGGCGTGCGTGCGCACGAAAGTAATCGGAACCCCAAACATTTTTCATTTTTCTTTTATAATTTCAAGGCGGACGCACGTGCATTTGTCTTTGTCATTACCGTTTGACGTAAATTTCATGACTCTCAACATGCAGCCAGGAAGCTGTGGCAATTACGCAGAAAAGTACTTTGGCCTACCACTTGCTCAGGCAATATGCCTGAAGAATGTCAAGGAGTACAAAAAGGAGGCTTAGATCAGAGATTATTAAGTAGTATTAATTATTGAAGTAGTATTGATTATTGAAGCATTATTGATTATTCACGTGTGACCGAAAAAATTTGACCATGCTGTTTTATGGCTACCTCTGCTTGGTGACAACCCTTTTCTTTCGCTTGCACCAGAAAGAAAATGAATGAGGCAAACCGTTGTTTTGCTGTGATGCTGAAATATAGGTTAACTAACTGTTTTCATCTAACAAAAACCGCTTTACACAGATAAATATCTTGACTGTCAAAGTATAGCATTTAAGAAGGACCTGAATGCTAAGAAGCATGCCAACCGGATAATATGCCTGAAAATCCCTTGCGCGGCGTGTACCACGAGAGCGTTAGATCATGATTATTGATCCTAGGCGCGTATCCAGGCGTTTGAAATGGGGGGAGGAGGATACCACTTTATACCAAAACAGGGGGGTCCGCAAGATAAGCTCAGGTTTCCAGCACAGACTGGGCCACCATGCACCCACATCTTATATGGCATACGTACATACCATTGACACAGAGAAACTTCGCTCCGAGACGTAACAACTATAATTCAATTATCCTAATTTGAGCTAATGAACAAAACTGAAGCTGTATCTTTATAGGCGCCGTACCTCTGAAGAGCTGGCCGTTCAGCCTCATAAACGTGTCGTTATCCGAGCGGCGACCGGCCAGCCAGGCGTTCACGGTATCGGCTAGCGGGGGCGCTGCGTTCACGGCATTCTGCGTGTCCTGGTCCCACACCGCCGTGAGGTGCAGTCCGTGGACCTCGCAATGCTCGTTGGCAGTCGTCCACGTGTCGCCATTGGTGTCGTTGAAGCTGAACACGTGGTAACAGACGTTGCCATGACACCACCGCGAGGTCTTCTCGTTGAATAAATAACCATCACCTAAAAGGGATTAAAAGGAATATATCTGAGTGAATTGTTTATTGGCAAGACAAATTAGTTGTCAACCTGATCATGGAACCAGCAACAACAAGTTAGTACGATAAATTCCTAATCAAGTAATCCCGCTAAATGGTAATGACAAATTCGCACCAGTTCCATCTAAACAGTCTTCTATTTCACTTATATGCTTTAAATGTAATAATCGTCATACGTACCAATGACATACAGAATATAACACACTTTGCTGATGAATATGGCTGGATTATAGGAACCAACGGGTTGTTGATAAAATGTGAAGCATCTACGATATAATATGATGTGACACTAATAATACTAACCGCTCGGTGTCGTTTGATCAGCTATAACTGGCACAGGACCGGAAGCAGAAACATCACTTTTAACGTCGTGAAACATTTCAAATTGATTGGCGTAGCGCCAGCAGTCGTGCAGATGCTTTGGCATGCACAATTTTAATTTAATAGAATATTTGAATACAGGCAAAATACATACAACTCATGGTGTAGGAAATGGACAAACATGTCTGCGGGACATATTGTGGATAAACCATCAATATATTGGTAAATATATAACGTTGCTCACTTGTTATATGTCTTAGAGACTTTCACGAACGATAGTTTCCAGAATGTTAGTCAACACATCAGTTATTTTACAAGAACACTGTTCGTCGTGTTTGTATTTTTGTCTTTTTCCCCTGTATTTTCGACTTCTGTCGTTGAAAAAATAAGTATCTGCTAAAAGGAATTAAATGGATTCTATGTCAATGATGTCAATATTGGCTACAAAAAGTAGTTGCCCACCTGATCATAAGATCAGAAACATCAAGTTATTACCAATAAATAGGTAATTACTAGTCAATTAATATCGCTAAATGGTCAAGATATAACAAACTCGCACGATTAAAAGGAGAAGCGGCATTTTTTTAACCATCTTCAATTTCACTTATATGCGAGAAACATACAATCGTCTCTCTTTATTTGGCGTTTAAATTGAAGCGTGAATTCCAATAACCGAGTTACGTACAGATATATATCCTATTTTACAGATAAATATAGCTGCATTATTGGAACGAAGGGATTGCTGACAAAGTATGAAGTACATATGATATGATATAATGTCAGAGTAATAATGCTAACCTCTCGGTGTCGTTAGATCACCTATACCTGGAGCAGGACTTGAAGCTATAACTGGTACAAGACCTGAAACAGATACATCACTTCCAACGTCGTGGATCATTTCAAAAAACATACATATATATACTGCTTTAAATTTATCGGATCGATCACCATCCATGAATCATTATTTTAGACGTCTCAGCGCACACACTTAGATTTCTCCTTGGCCCCCAATCTAAAGATTATAACGCTTGAATATCCAACATTTAGTCTTGGTTTAAGGGAAATACATGTGTGCACAAAGATGGCCATAAACACTAATGCATTTTTGATTTTTTTTTATAAATACAAGGATAGCAACACAATAAGTCTAATATTATACATATTCTGAGACAGCAAACATCTGGTTTAACGAAGATGCTAATGATGCAAAATCTATTGAAAGCATATTATTTCACCAACAACAAAAAATACAAATATATATATATAATTTCACTGACCGTCATCACACATGAAGGCCCCTAACTTGGCATGGCAAGGGGCAGCAACCCATGTTCGGTCGTGAGCCCCCATATTGACAAAGAGACACTTGTTGTTTGGAGAAGAGCCGTTGTTTGGGCCAAAGTGGTAGTACCCCATTGGGGTATGCACACTGGACAATTGTCCGGTCCCTGCAGATCAATAAGTAACAACGAATGATTTTGGTTGAATGGAAAAATTGCGAATTCAAATAAAAGGCGACGAATATCACAAACACCGTTCATGGAGAAGAATAAATATGGAAAGAGCAGTGTGCAATTGGTAATGTTGCATGAAAAAACACCAAGTTGAAACAGAAATATGTTGATATTAATGCTGTTTCTGGTATATATATATATATATATATATATATATATAATCTGTATCAAAAAGGATTGAATAATGCCCGCGATATCCGAGTTTTGATGAAAAGGTCGCAGGTTTCAGACAGGTCACAAAGTTATGCCATCTTTAGTTGATCGTAGCTGCAGTTATGGGCCGCCGTTTCCTTCAGTGCACACGGCGGCCGAAAACGCCCTTTTTCTGCTGTTTGTCATGACGATTGCCTACCTGAGACCCAGTGCCACGGCCGCCTGTGAAGACCGACCCAGAGATACATTCTTGAGTGGTCCAATCCGGTCATGTCCTTCAGCCCATCATTGACCTTGGCCACGTCGTATGAGAGGGAGGAAAGGTCACCGTCGCCCTCTCTGCACCTGTTCCGGCAGTTGTACCAGCTGGCGGCCGGACTACTGCTCCAGATACACTTGTCCCCGTGGAGGACTTCGTCGAAGGGACAATCATGATCTGTACTCGTAAGGAAAGTGTGACATGGGTATTGTACAGACCAATGCCGGGTGGGGGTGATATTTGCGAGCAGTTTGCTGCAAACCGCCATCTAGTATCTTATAGCAAGTACTACAGGGGTGTGATTGACAACTCTCAAAACAATTAACATAAAAATGTATCTAAATATTGTTAATCCGAACTACTGATCGAGCGACGTATTCCCACGCTCAAATACTTGATCGTCGACGAGGTATAATATAAACCAATAATTCCGATTTACACATTCATTATCGGACCATCAACACATAGATAATACGAAGTAAACTCATACATGTACTATGAATATGTAGATGGCGGGTGGGCGTTCAATTCCGCTTCTCACTTAGACATTTGTATTGTAAAATAGAGGGTTGTGGAGGTAATGCTACAATTACAACACGTTTTGCGGCAAAGTCTTCAAAGTCGGCCGATCAGTATGAAGCCCGTCAATCTTTCTCTCGGGGATTCTGCTATATTCGGGAAACTTACCACCGTCTTAAATTGTTCCTCAAACATATAGTTTTCGATTTTAATGTTATACACAATTGTCAAAAATTCAAAGACTGTAATTCTGAGGAACATACTGAGCCAACTTCACTTTCTGGGGCTCTGACAACTACTCTCAAACCTTGACCCTGAGTGCGGGTACATCGCCTTGGTCAATAGAGTCCCCCGCGTTCAAAGACTAATGCTATTTCGCATGCCAGTTGTCCTTTGTCTGATTTGTTCCATTCATGGCGACATGAGGGAGGTTATTTTCCCACCAAAATGCTCTAGTAGGGTTAATTGTTGCAGAACAACTATTCGGGCTATTCAAAATAGACAAATTGGCCAATGGTTAAGCAAACAAAACGTCCTTAACCATTGATCTACATCGCCCACCTGAATGAATTGGCCTGAAGATGGCCATTTGGAATCGGTTGGGGAATGTAGAACTCGATATCTGAAGGCGTTCGATAGTTATCGTGTTACGTTACAAAGTGACAAACACACACAGACATACTGCACACACCGACATATAGGTGCAATTCCATTACCTGTTTGCCTCTCGCACAGACAGTTGTAGCGTACACTGCAAGACTGGAAGGCTGTCCTGCCTCTTTGTGTGTAGCCACAAGTACCGGACTGACCATGTGACACAACACCGTAGAAACCCCGACGTTCCGAATTATCTGGAAAAAGTGAAAAAGTGTGGCATTACGCAATAATTCATTTCAAGGCCATGGACAAGATGTGAACCGGGGATTTCCCATGAGCTGCAGATTGATAGCTTATTGGTTTATCGCCTGGTCACAACGTTTATTCGAAACCCAATCAAATCAAATCCTGGTTCCGGGAAGCTGTCTGTTACATTTTGGCGTGCGTGCGCACGAAAGTAATCGGAACCCCAAACATTTTTCATTTTTCTTTTATAATTTCAAGGCGAACGCACGTGCATTTGTCTTTGTCATTACCGTTTGACGTAAATTTCATGACTCTCAACATGCAGCCAGGAAGCTGTGGCAATTACGCAGAAAAGTACTTTGGCCTACCACTTGCTCAGGCAATATGCCTGAAGAATGTCAAGGAGTACAAAAAGGAGGCTTAGATCAGAGATTATTAAGTAGTATTAATTATTGAAGTAGTATTGATTATTGAAGCATTATTGATTATTCACGTGTGACCGAAAAAATTTGACCATGCTGTTTTATGGCTACCTCTGCTTGGTGACAACCCTTTTCTTTCGCTTGCACCAGAAAGAAAATGAATGAGGCAAACCGTTGTTTTGCTGTGATGCTGAAATATAGGTTAACTAACTGTTTTCATCTAACAAAAACCGCTTTACACAGATAAATATCTTGACTGTCAAAGTATAGCATTTAAGAAGGACCTGAATGCTAAGAAGCATGCCAACCGGATAATATGCCTGAAAATCCCTTGCGCGGCGTGTACCACGAGAGCGTTAGATCATGATTATTGATCCTAGGCGCGTATCCAGGCGTTTGAAATGGGGGGAGGAGGATACCACTTTATACCAAAACAGGGGGGTCCGCAAGATAAGCTCAGGTTTCCAGCACAGACTGGGCCACCATGCACCCACATCTTATATGGCATACGTACATACCATTGACACAGAGAAACTTCGCTCCGAGACGTAGCAACTATAATTCAATTATCCTAATTTGAGCTAATGAACAAAACTGAAGCTGTATCTTTATAGGCGCCGTACCTCTGAAGAGCTGGCCGTTCAGCCTCATAAACGTGTCGTTATCCGAGCGGCGACCGGCCAGCCAGGCGTTCACGGTATCGGCTAGAGGGGGCGCTGCGTTCACGGCATTCTGCGTGTCCTGGTCCCACACCGCCGTGAGGTGCAGTCCGTGGACCTCGCAATGCTCGTTGGCAGTCGTCCACGTGTCGCCATTGGTGTCGTTGAAGCTGAACACATGGTAACAGACGTTGCCATGACACCACCGCGAGGTCTTCTCGTTGAATAAATAACCATCACCTAAAAGGGATTAAAAGGAATATATCTGAGTGAATTGTTTATTGGCAAGACAAATTAGTTGTCAACCTGATCATGGAACCAGCAACAACAAGTTATTACGATAAATTCCTAATCAAGTAATCCCGCTAAATGGTAATGACAAATTCGCACCAGTTCCATCTAAACAGTCTTCTATTTCACTTATATGCTTTAAATGTAATAATCGTCATACGTACCAATGACATACAGAATATAACACACTTTGCTGATGAATATGGCTGGATTATAGGAACCAACGGGTTGTTGATAAAATGTGAAGCATCTACGATATAATATGATGTGACACTAATAATGCTAACCGCTCGGTGTCGTTTGATCAGCTATAACTGGTACAGGACCTAAAGCAGATACCCAGATACATCACTGTTAACGTCACGAAACAGATCAAAGTACACAGATGTCGTGCAGATGTTTAGGCTGGAACAAGTTTAATTTAATAGAATTATTTGAATACAGGCAAAGATAACTCATGGCATAGAAAATGGACGAACATTTCCTCGGGACATTTTGTGGATAAACGATCAATAAATTGGTAAATATATCTTATGTTACTCACATGTTATTCCTTTTTAACGACTTAACGTACGATGGTTTCTAGAATGTTAGTCAACACAAGACCACTGGATGGCCTCTGCTTGTTCTTCGTGTTTGTATTTATATCTTTTTCCATTGTATTTTTTACTTCTATCGTTGAACAAGTAAGCATCTGCTAAAAGGAATTAAACGGATTCTATGTCAATGATGTCAATATTGGCTACAAAAAGTAGTTGCCCACCTGATCATAAGATCAGAAACATCAAGTTGTTAACAATCAATAGGAAATCACTAGTCGATTAATATCGCTAAATGGTCAAGATATAACAAACTCGCGTGATTTAAAGGAGAAGCGGCATTTTTAAACCATCTTCAATTTCACTTATATGCGAGAAACGTACAATCCTCTCTCTTTATTTGGCGTTTGAATTGAAGCGTGAATTCCAATAACGTACAGATATATATCGTATTTTACAGATAAAGATACCTGCATTATTGGAACCAACGGATTGCTGACAAAGTATGAAGCACATGCGATATGATATAATGTCAGAGTAATAGTGCTAACCTCTCGGTGTCGATTGATCAGCTATATCTGGTGCAGGACCTGAAACAGATACATCACTCCCAACGTCGTAAATCATTTCAAAAGACATATATATATACTGCTTCAAAATTATCGGATCTATCACCATCCATGAATCACTATTTTAGATGTCTCAGCGCACACACTTAGATTCCTCCCTGGCCCCTAATCTAATGATTATGTACATAACGCTTGAATATCCAACATTTAGTCTCGGTTCCGGGGAATAAGTGTGTGCCAAAAGGTGGCCTTAAACCCTAATGCATTTTGACGTTTTTTATAAATGCAAGGATAGCAACACAATAAGTATTATACTTGTCTAATATTATACATATTCTGATACAGCTGCCTTCTAGTATAACGAAGATGCTAATGATGCAAAATCGAGAATTAATCGAAGGCGTATAATTTCACCAACAAAAAATAAAAATAAAATTAAATATGCAGATAATTTCACTGACCGTCATCACACATGAAGGCCCTTAACTTCGCATGGCAAGGGCTATCAACCCATGTTCGGTCGTGAGCCCCCATATTGACAAAGAGACACTTGTTGTTTGGAGCAGAGCCGTTGTTTGGGCCAAAGTGGTAGTACCCCATTGCGGTATACACACTAGACAATTGCCCAGTCCCTGCAGATCAATAAATAACAACGAATGACTTTGGTTAAATCGATAAATTGCGAATTCAATCAAAAGGCGACGAATATCACAAATACCGTTCTTGGAGAAAAATAAATATGGGAAGAGCAGTGTGCACTTATTAATGTTCATAAAGAAATCCCATTTTTGAAACAGAAATATGTTGATAATAATGCTGTTCCCGATATATATAAGCTTATATATATGTACATTGTTGGAACTAGACAGTGTTCAGAAATGCATGCCCTTTAAAAATCTATGTCTTAAAAAGGATTTAATAACGCCCGCGATGTCTGAGTTTTGATGAAAAGGCCGCAGGTTGCCAACAGGAGGTCACACCGCCATATTTAGTTGATCGTATCTGCCGTTACGGACCGCCGCGTGCGTACAGTGCACAGGACGGCCTAAAACCCCACTTATTCCGCTTATTGTCCCGTCGATAACCTACCTGAGACCCAGTGCCAAGGCCGCCTGTGAACACCGACCCAGAGATACATTCTTGAGTGGTCCAATCCGGTAATGTCTTTCAGCCCATCAATGACCTTGGCCACGTTGTAGGAGAGAGAGACAAGGTCACCGCCGCCCTCTCTGCACCAGTTCCGGCAGTTGTACCAGCTGGCGGTCGAACTACTGCTCCAAATACACTTGTTCCCATGGAGAACTTCGTCGAATGGACAATCATGATCTGGACCCGAAAGAAAACTGTGACATGGATATTGTAAAAACTAATGCCGGATGCGGGGCACTTTTGTGACCAGTTTGCTTCAATCCGCCATCTTGTATCTTACCATTAAACCAGTACCACGGGCCAGTGATTGACAACTCCCGAAACAATGAACCCAAAAATGTATCTAAATACTGTTAATCGGAATTATCGATCGACCTGGTTTGTATTAACACCTATAATCCCGATTTGCGCATTCATTATCGGATCATCAGCACATAGATGATGCGAATCAAACTCCTGATTATATTATACAATATAGTATACAATGTACATAGTATTTCGTACGCAAGTTGTCCTTTGTCTGATTGTTCCATTCATGGCGACATAAAGGAGGGCATTTTCCCACCAAAATGCTCTGGTAGGGTTCAATGTTGAATTTTTTTGCAGAACAACTATTTGGGCGATTTGCAAAATAGACAATGGTTAAGCAAATTTAAAAAACAAAAATACGACCTTGAGCCTTTGATCTACATCGCCCACCTTTGAATTTGCCTGAAGATGGTCATTCAGAATCGGTTGGGGAATGTAAAACTCGATATCTGAAGGCGTTCGATAGTTATCGTGTTCCGTTACAAAGTGACAAACACACACAGACACACCGAACACACCGACATATAGGTGCAATTCCATTACCTGTTTGCCTCTCGCACAGACAGTTGTAGCGTACACTGCAAGACTGGAAGGCTGTCCTGCTTCCTTGTGTGTAGCCACAAGTACCGGACTGACCATGTGACACAACACCGTCGAGACCCGGATATTGCGAATTCTCTGGAAAAGGTGCAAAAGTGTTGCATTACGCCATAATTCATTTCAAGGCCATGAAGGGGATGTGAACTGGCGATTTCCCATGAGCTGCAGATTGATAGCTTATTGGTTTATCGCCTGGTCACAACGTTTCTTCCAAATCCAATCAAATCAAATCCTGGTTCCTGTCTGTGACAGTATGGCGTGCGTGTGCACGAAATTAATCCGAAACCCAAACATTTTTCAATTTTCTTTTATAATTTCAAGGAGAACGCAAGCGCATTTGTCTTTGTCATTACCGTTTGACATAAATTTCATGACTCTCAACATTTAGCCAGGAAGCTATATCAATTACGCAGAAAAGTACTTTGCTCAGGCAATATTTCAGAAGAATGTCAAGGAGTACAAAAAGGAGGCTTAGATCAGACATAGGTGTTTAGATTTGACATCTATTGCAGTTTAATATTTTGACCCCTACAAGTTTATGGAACTCAAGTGGCGATTATTATTCGAAGTATTATTGATGTTTGAAGTGTTATTGATTATGAAGTAGTATTAGTTATTGAAGTGGTAGTGATTATTGAAACATTATTGATTATTCACGTGTGACCAAAAAAACGGTGACCATGCTGTTTTATGGCTACCTCTGCTTGGTGACAACCCTTTTGTTTCGCTTGCACCAGAAAGAAAATGAATTAAGCAAACCGTTGTTTTGCTGTGATGCTGTTATATGTTAACTAGCTGTTTTCATCGAAACAAAAAACGCTTTACACCGATAAATATCTTGACTGTCAAAGTATAACATTTAAGAAAGACCTGATGGTTAAGAAGCATGCCAACCGGATAATATATCTGAAATTTCATGCTCTGCGCTTGCCATGAGAGCGTTAAATAGTGATTAATGATCTTAGGCGCGTATCCAGGCTTTTGAAATGGGGTGATCCAATTTAGACCGAAACAGGGGGTCCGCAAGATAAGCTCAGATTTCCAGTACAGACAACTGGGCCCCCACCCACATCTTATATGGCATTCATACATAACTGGCAAAGGGCAACTTTGGTCCGAGTCGTAACAATCATAATTTATATTATTCCCAATTGTGGTTAATAAACAAAACGGCAGTTGTAAATTTATAGGCGCCGTACCTCTAAACAGCTGGCCGTTGAGCCGCATGAACGTGTCGTTATTAGAGCGGCGACCAGCCAGCCAGGCGTCCACGGTATCGGCGAGAAGGGGCGCTGCGTTCACGGCATCCTGCGTGTCCTGGTCCCACACCGCCGTGAGGTGCAGTCCGTGGACCTCGCACTGCTCGTTGGCAGTCGCCCACGTGTCGCCAGCGGTATCGTTGAAGCTGAACACGTGGTAGCTGACGTTGCCATGAGACCAACGCGAGGTCTCCGCGCTGCCCTGAGCCGCGCCGCCATCGAGCATCAGAACAACTGCGGACAAATGTAACTGTAGTATTAGGTGTTCAAGGGTATTTGCCAGGATTTGGAGTCCATTTGGAGTAGCAGATGTGAATCCCGAGCGGGGCCGACCCGCCCCCGGCCCCGGCGTCGTCCGGGGCAGATTAAGATGTTCTGGATAGAGGGGGACCGGTCTCGAGGGATGGCCAAGGTTTTATTTTTTGTGTGATTGTCAAATGGTACACTGTAGTGCCGTATGACACCATTTGAAAAAGAGGGGGTTGGGGGAGGGGTGCGTTTCTGACAACACGGAAATATTGGTGACGCGTTCAGCGTAATTTTTGCAGACCGTCTAATAACTCTTTATGCCGGTATGTTTTGCTATACCAATATTTTACATGATATTATAAAGAAATAGATATTATATAATCTATGCGAATAATGCAGTTCTTATTTAAATGATTGTTGCTATTTTAGACCATGTTGCCATTTCAATGCAACGTTGACAACACTTGGAAATGAACATTTTCAGAAACAAAATAACTACCTTTGGACATGTCTTGCACTCACACATGTCTTGACGGAATGGGCTAGTTTCATGCCACATATTAAATTCCACCAGAAATGCTTCAAAATTGGCACATCCTTTATTCAATATCACCTCATTCTTTTAAGAATAAAATAGATATGATCTTGTCGCAAATATTCGACGCGAAGATCCGTTCACCTTCTGGTACAGACATATAATCCTAATGTACCACCCTAGCATTCCAAATCGGTTCCACATCGAAACGAGATCAGCGAGGGAGTTGTTATATTACTTAAAAGAAAATACCGGGGGGCTGCCATGTGATACAAAAATAAAACTCTGTTAGTATAAAATCTATTTGCCCTTAATCGTTCTTTTTAAAAAGAAAGCATTATCGAGAAAATCGCACATCAACAGTATAAAATACACATTTTCGCCCATCACGCGGATGTCGACATGTGTTGAACACGTGACCAGAGTTAGCCAATCATACGCAAGACCTCTCATGAATAGTGACAAGGGAATTTGACTCATAAACTTGAAACCTCGATACATTTAGAACAAAATGGTGTACGGTTCAGCTGTTGATTGTAACAATTCAAGTGCAAAAAAGGACAGCAAAAACAAGATTATTTTGCCACCGCTGTCTACTAGGCGACCAGCAGCTTTTGCGGCAATGGCTACGCAAGATTGCTTGTGTTAGTTTTAAAACAAGCAAACATTCACGAGTATGTTCCGACTTACTATGAGAACAATTGCTTTGAGTCGACCCGGCTGAGAGCTTCACGCACCACTCCTCCCCCCCCCCCTCCCCACCACCCCGATAGACCGCCACCCCACCCACCCTAACCCATACGGCCGTTCTGTAGTACGGCAGTCCTGTCCATACACTCTTCAGTGACAGTGAGTTTCTCAGACAGCAGCTGTATCATGTTACACACTGCCACTCCCGGGGGGGGGGGGGGTGGGGAGAGGGGCACTACATATAGTTAGGTATATACATATGTGCCGCCCAAATCACCGCTTTTTCCTCTCAAGCACCGAAGCAGAAATCAACAATTTCTCTCGATATGCCCATCTGGGACTGAAGTTTTTTCAAACTTGCAGTTCTTGTCTATATAATCTAATTGACATCGATAGTGTTCAAATAAGTATCCTCCAGAATAATGAATGTTAGTGTCTATTTTATATGCCTTTTTAACCACAACAGTATCTATTTTATATATCATTTGTAACCAACAAATTCTCTCAGTGACCACAAAAATCGGGCACTTTACTCTCACTCTCTAAATTCTCTCTACGGCATGGGCGGCACATCCCCACCACTGTAGTAATGCATTGCCCCCCCCCCCCCCGCCCCCACCCCCCACCCTCTGCGACCGCTTCCTGAACCATGGCCCGCCACTCTACGAGTCAAAATTGGGCACCCTGCCAACAATGACGATGAACCCATGACTCCGCCCCCACCCTGCCCCCAACCGCCCCCACCCTCCCCTCTGATGCAACACGGCTTCACTGACCACGCGATGTGTCGTCAACGACCTGTATAAACAATGCCTGATGCACCATCGTCAATCCCTAAAGGTCCAAACTGATCCCCGATTAAATCAGCAGTTGGTTTAAATTCGGTGTTTACTTTAACTTCTTTGTCCGACTCGCAAGAAATGATAGCTTCCGGTGGTAGTAGTCGTCTAAACCTACTGGTCGCTTCATCGCCAGTGGCGTCGTCATCAGTGCATTGAGGCGGGTGCCCATGGCAACTTGGGTGGTCGTGCAAAAGTGCTTAAACTTCACTAATGTATGATTAAAAAATATATATTCTGTGTAATGTTTAGTTAATTCCCTAGAGTTTAACTGGAAATGTAAATGATATGGGCCCGGCATTACCCTTTAAACCACCCATAACATGATTACAACTAACACCTTATATTGCATTATCACCTGGGTCCTTCATGCAAAACATTTCCTCAACATTTTTGCCATTAAATCACGTTTATTTGTTCGCAGTTAATATAGACAATATGACATACTTACCAAGTACAACGGAGACGAACCTTTGCGTTCTGGTAGCCATCACCGCGCGATACATTGTGGGGCCTAGGTCTGCGCGTTGCATTATGGGCCTAGCTCCGCGCTCAGCCCTCACTCTGAATAGTGTATCATGGGATGTCTGAAAACAGGTCCTGTTAGTACTGAGATCCTGTCAAGTCCTGTCCCTGTCAAAGGGCCGGTAGAGCGGGCTTGTGCACATGAATATCCGGGTATGGTGATGCTTTACAAAACTGAGGCTATTTTGTCTACCGACGCAGAATGCCTACAGATAGCTAGTACTGGTGTTTTTTAGTTTGTTTGCTGCAATTAGGCAATCAGACACGGGCAATACCATTGGCCTGAATCCACAACTGCGTGCCGGTTACTGTTGGTGACATGCAGACTTATATATATAGTAAGACCGATAATTTGACGGAGATAATTTGAGACGGGTAATTTGAAGCTGTGTGCAAAATTGAGTTTATCAGCATTATTGCGCTGAAAAGCTCATACCCTCATCTCTCCCGTTATCACCACTATCCCGCCATCCAGCGCCCTAACCCCGACCCCCACACACTGTGACCCACACCCATGTGTCACGACACACACACAGGAATATTCACGTGGTCATGCACAGTGGAAAGTGTTAATACTACACGGAGGCATTTTGTTCCCTATTTTATACCGATCACTTCATTCCCCTTACTGGGTGCAACAGTCCCTCCGCCCTATCCCTACGCCCTTTCGAGAAAAGGTTTCTCCCCCCCCCCATCCCCCATCCCCCATTCCCCCCTATGTCTGCATTGCTGGGTTTTGATGGGGTCCCCGTTAAAGCCCCCCCCTTTTTGACCTCCAAAAATATTCGTTCGGTCGGGGCTTTTTGCTGCCAAAATCCGCTCGTATTTTTTTCCTTTAACACGCTCTAATAACGCACATGTTGAGAGCCCCCCCCCCTCCCCCCCATTCTCGGTTGCAAGTTTCAGAGCCCCCCCCCCCCAAAACAGTCGCAAGTTTTAAATTATCCACTCTATATCGACATCTGTTTCATCGCAAATTTCCGCTCTCTCAGGCATCAAGGGGCATCTGCGAAAACCGCCCCCCCCCCCCCCACACCCGGGTATGTCGAGCGATATCAACATCCTCACCCTTACGGTTTTATCTGGCACAAGAGCGAACGTCTAAAATAACTCATATCCGTAACATAGAACAAGGCGGAGTGGGAATGATTGATATTGAATCACACTTTAAGGCCGTCAAAGCATCTTGGGTATAGAGGATAGTCCGAAGCAAAGACTTTCTAGCTAGAGCACATTTAAATACCTTTTCTGAAAAAAATATCTGCCTACACTTCAAATACGTAACCGTAAACTTTCTTATCATAATCAGTTACCAGTGTTTTATCAAGAAATCATCTCAGCGCATAGCGAATGCCACGAAGAAAGTCTTGTATTGTTACCTGAGATACTGCAACGAGAAACATTACCGGAAAACTCGGCAATTGCCTGTGAGACGACAGGTGGACAAAACGCTGCCTGTCCTCCAAGGCGTTCGTTGAAGTTGGTCTCACCCAACATCGGACATTTAATAGAAAATCTATAGAAAATATATGCAAGCCAACTCCCTGGGCACCTGGAACGGTCTATAAAGCGAATGAAAACAATGCTTTTTAACGCGACAATTAAGTCTCATGACGGGAAATTCAGTTATATAGAAATGCTAGACTATATATTCGTTTGACTGAAAATAATAAATCGTCGTTTGTGTATATAAAGTATGGTGTGACGTTGGTAACTACGTCATGGAGAGGTATATTGGCAAATTTCTTCCGTGCCTGCTTGGGTCTGATATACCAAGGTTGACATTGTGCGAGAGAGTAGAGGGAATATGAAGAAATGACGCAGTAGTAGTAATGCTGGGTCGCATTTTGATAGGAACAAATAAAACACTACGACTGATGAGAGAGAGAGAGCTACGAACACGCTACCAAGCCCCATCCCCTCGGCACGTTACACAATCACAACAATCAATACAACTATAGATCTACTGGTCTACTATAGATTTAAGTTATACCACATACCTAAGGCAAGAAGTATTATCTACGGAAGACTGTATAGTATATAAAGGTAGTATGTGCAATAGAATAAATTTCAACGCAAATACCAAGTGTATAAACGAGACCTCCGAGCAAAAATATTTGTCTATCACCAAAATCCATCAAGTGCGCCAGACTGTACCATTCAATAAGACTTTGGCTGTTCTATTTATTTCGTTTTGGTCTTTTTTGTTTATTATGACAGAAAATATTCGATTTTTCCGGAGTCTATCAGTACGTTGGTTTGCTAAGACGAAAATCTCGATTTTAGGCGCGAAGTATTGTATTGATCAAGGTCAAGGTCACGAAACATGTTTTCCCGCGTAACTTCGTTCATATTTGGTCTAGAGATTCGCGGTTTGTTTCCGAGTATTCTTCAGAGAGAGGCGTAAACGACTTGTCGACTCAGATTTTACCTCACATTTATAGTTTTCGAGTTATTGGATGATCAATTTTTACATCGCCGGAAGGGCCCAAAAATCGCTGTGACTACATAAATGCAGGTAGATGACTCATATGTAGTGGAATATGTACGCATATTACTGGCATCATGTTTGCCAAAATGCATCGAAATCGAACAAGTAGTTTGAACGCTAGCAAATAATCACACTTTGACATGGCCAATCCCATTATAAAGGCTCGATACGCCAAATGACTGATGGCGTGGTAACGTTTCGGCCTATAACCCCGTCGATATTGCATGTACATAGTCGCAGTCGGTACTAACATGTTCAAGTTGCACCTATCACCCGGATTTTGGTCTTTCTCAAGCTTGACAGTGGCGGTCTGTCTGTGTGTGATTCTAGGGGTCAAATCGGGATCTGAAGTATCAAATCGGGATCTGAAGGATTAAATCGGGATCTGAAGGATCAAAGCGAGATCTGAGGGGTCAATCTGGATCTTAAGGGTTAGTCTGAATCCTATGGGTTCAATCTAGATTCCCTGCTTTCGTGTGGCAGGCCGTAACACGGCGGACCATGTTACAGGGCTGTCGTTCAGCCATATGATACAATCAAAGTCTATAAATAGGTCTAGGATTGCGTAAAGTGTCGCGTACAGCGCTCGGCCACTCAGCACTGGCAGCCATTATCCAAGCATAAGCGGGGGTGGGGGGCGGGGGGCGAAGAGGGTCCCGTTAAATGAGTGGCTGTGTCGGATTTTGGACATATGACTGTGTCGATGTCGCTTTGTCAGAGCCTCAGTGTAGGAATTTGGGGGTCGATGCCGAATGTCGATTTTTCAAGTAGGGCTGTGTCGCGTGTCGACATTTACCCCTTCCAGACCCGTGTCTGTGTGTTGGATGCCGGGGTTGCGGTTGGGTGTCACGAGCGGGACGCCTGAGCTAAAAGAATAACGGCGTTCACAGGCTGCCACTGATCTAATCATGACATCAAGCATGCGTGTTTGTCTCATTTTACCCATATCCATCCATGGATATGGATATGGAGATGGCTTTTATGAATGGTCACGTTTTTTTCGCTTGACCTTTCCACCGACAGCATGTGTTAAAATCTGTTACGTTATACCAGACACCGAAATCCGCGTTATGCAATAGAGGTCGGTAACTGAAAACCAAGCGACACCAACTTTCTCGCGCAAGACAATAACTAACAATGGGACGTCAGCGAAATATAATGTAACTCGATATGATTTTTCGAATGTTTAGTCTTTTTCGCTTGATTTTTTCGCCGGATGCGTTTAAAGTTACGCAGAGAGCATGTGATTGAACTTGAAACGATATACGTGATACCGAAGTCCGGGTTATACAAGAGAGGTGGGTGACTGCTAACAACGTAAGAACAGTTTTCACGACCGAAACAGTAGCTAGCTATGGGACGCTGATGTGACTCCTAATGTGGCTGTCATTATGAAATTGGCCATGCAATACAAAGATAGCTTTCGTCTCTCCCTCATGAGAAGACATTCTTTGTATCCACCCCCCCCCCCTCCCACGGAATGGCTTAAAGGAAATTAAAGGCGTACTTATGGGGAAAACCGGTGAGCTTAAGAGTTGGTGGTTGCGGAATAAATACAGAATAAACATTGACTTAGATTTTACTTCACATTGGGAGTTATTGGATGATCAAGTTTTTACATTGCCAAAAGTGTAAAAAATCGCTGTACCTACACGAAGGCAGGTAGATGACCTATCTGAGGTGCAAGGGCTTGCCATGAGCGTGTCTATAGAACTCAGTGGTCGGGTCTGGTTTAGACGCTGACTCTGGACCCCTATCGTGTGGTGTGTAGATCTGTGTGTGTGGGTATGTGTGTGTATCTCAGTGTGTGTGGAGGGGGGTGGGGTGGTGAATAGATAATTGGCAGGTTAAATCCCATGGCGTGTTATCACACATGCATGTGACTTCAGCGACAGGACAAAAAGAGGAAAAACTATTCACTACGAGTCAGTCGTATCAGACTGGTAATGATTGATGAAGGACTGCTGAATGACGGATGAATAACTGATAAGTGAACTCGTACGGCAAAAAAAACAAGTCGGTCAAACATCCTGATATGTCGCCAGGACTTACATTTCTTTCACAAGGGTGCACGCATTGAATCGGCATGCCGATTGTGTCGCGTTGATAACAGCACAGGGCATTCGGAAGAAGATGACGGCTGGTACTTGCCCAATTTCTTGACATGTCCCAGCCTAGATAACATTGAGATAAGTCGGCAGCGGCCGGCTGGTATTCAAGAGAAGACAATGGAATAACATTGATTCCATGCAGTAGCAGTCAGGTAAACACCCGAAAAACTGTGTCTTTCAGAGCGGGGCGAAACAATGCCAAAGATACGGATGGCTCTGTGCTAGTTATTATTATCAATGCGTATCTCCGCCTTCGAAAATGTTTAACTCTGTCTTGGCCGTTGGTGCCAAGGAATGATATTAATTTATCTATAGATTATCTGGCTGCTACCACTTACATTTATCTGTGGCGGCCGCCAGACAATCTATAAAGTAATGTCATCCTTTGGCACCAACGGGCTTCCGTAGATATGAGTACTTAAGGCGGGAGTGCAACAAATGGAACAGCCTGCAATGTAGTTTGCATAGATGAAGTATGATGTCACGTGGTGTATTGGTCCGTACCCGCGTAGGTTGGAAACCAGCCCAGATGCTAGCAGACTAATAGGCCGCCCTCGTTCCTCGCATCGCATTTGTTCTACGTAACTGCCAACTTCACGGTTGACCTCAACGGTGCTGGGGTCACGAACGGTTTTCGAGGGTTCTCTAAGATGCATTTTGCATATAATATGCAGAATGTATACATGTAAGCATTCTGTGGTCGTACGATCACAATGAAGGAGTTATTAAAAACAATATTTCAAAATAACACGGGAACAAAATTCATCTTTTTGTCTAATATATCATTTATTGTGCAGGGGTTTTCAGCAACGAATACACATGTAAATGGTCACCTACGAGCATACATATGATGCCTGTTTAGTTCTTTGTCGTTGGTGCTTTCTGCTTTATGCTCAGTTCTGAGTTCTCTTTGAATATTTCCCCATACTTAGCTTCGTGTTCTTGATGCTTGGTAATTTTTTCTACGTGATCATTTGATCTAATAATTTGACATTTGACAACAGAGTAACATTCGCGGCTTAGCCAAGTAAATAGGGCACAAAAAGGAAGTAACAATCAAAAACACACCATTTAGAAAGGTTAATTGTAAATGCAACGCTTATTATGCAGCTTGCAGAAGTACAATTTATCAACATATGACTTAAGATTAATACTTAAACAGATAGGAATCAGCATGTATGACATAAGAATCTAAGTCTTGGAATATTGGCCCCAATCCCCTTCCATGATAATGCGAGACAACGTGGCTTATATTAATAGCAAGACGTTTGGGGAAAAAATCCTACATGTATGTGTATTCTGTTCATGAAGAAATATTGAGATATTACATTTACTATAATACAGATAGCATATATAGCATATGTCTTCATCCTAATAAACTGAATATATTTTGCAGATTACAAAAAATAAAGCCATCACAAGAACCCCCATCAATATCTTAGGTTCATGCTAAACACCATAGCTCTCCACTGGATATCAAATGATCCGTCCCTTCATGTCATGTGGACGAATGACGTGGCGTCGCGTTATTAGAATAGGCGGAAAGGTAACATATGCCGCATGGACGATTTTAATACCACAATGGAATACCGGACTTTTTCCATACGAATACCTAATGAATAGTTCTAAAATAAATTATGCATATTAACCATCTCTCATTTCTATTTTTTATCACTGAATACTCGGGGAAAGCTCAAAATGAAAATAACGTTTCATACCCTCATGTATTTCGTCATGTCATTGTGTGTAGCCAGCATGGCTAACATATACTACTACTACTACTAGGGATATATAACGGCTCAGCGATGGCAATATGTGTCTCTCACTTGTTGTAATAGACGACATACTTTTAAATGTTATTGTTAGATTTCCTATACAGGACGCTAATGCTACTACCTGTGAAACCCTTGGGGCGGCCTCGGCAGAGACAAACTGACAGATTGATGACGGCCGCCGCAAGAACCACGAATGCCACTGCCAGACCTGTCGCACCGCCTACAGACAAGCCTAAGTGCTGGTCATCTGTGTGGAGGCAAAATATAAATAATAATAAAGAAAATGGACGAATATTTTTTCATTAATTTTTGTAGCTAAACCTTCAGTATATTAGTAAACATATCTATCTTGTTCTTATATCTCACATAACATATTTCTTATCGACTTTCTCGCCAGAGTATACTAGTTGTTTTAGAAGAAAACTCTAGGGCTTCTGCCTGTTTTTTATTTTTTGGAATTTTGTCCTTCTACCTAAGCATTTTCTACTTCTATCGTTGAAGAAATACGCATCTGCTAACAGGAATCTAGGTGAATGAGCTATTTCTTGGTTACAAGGTTAGTTGCCCACCTGATCATAAGATCAACAACAACAAGTTAGGAATCAATGGGTTGTTGACAAAATATGAAGTAAATACGATATGATATAATGTCACAATGATAATGCTAACCGATCGGTGTCGTTTCATCCGCTATAACTTGTACAGAACCTGAAGCAGATAGATCACTTATAACGTCGTGACACATTTCACAATACATATCCATGTCTATTAGAGTTCATAAAAATAAAATAACTAAGGTTTTGATGCACAAGTTGAGCATACCATAGTCCAGTGTATTATATTTATTAGTGTATTATAGCGAAAACAATATGGTATCCCATTAAATACATATTAGACTTGCTATCAAGTCACTTAAATATGGTGTTGTATGTCACGAATAAAATATGTGATATAATGTTACAGTAATGATGCTAACCGGTCAGGGTCGTTTGTTCAGCTACGACTGGTGCAGGACCTGAAACAGATACATCACTTTTAACGTCGTAAAGGATTATAGGAACCAAGGGGTTGTTGATAAAATATGAAGCAATTACGATATGATATAATGTCACAGCAGTAATGCTAACCGGTCAGGGTCGTTTGTTCAGCTACGACTGGTACGGGACCTGAAACAGATACATCAATTTTAACGTCGTAAAGGATTATAGGAACCAAGGGGTTGTTGATAAAATATGAAGCAATTACGAAATGATATAATGTCACAGCAGTAATGCTAACCGGTCAGGGTCGTTTGTTCAGCTACGACTGGTGCAGGACCTGAAACAGATACATCACTTTTAACGTCGTAAAGGATTATAGGAACCAAGGGGTTGTTGATAAACTGTGAAGCAATTACGATATGATATAATGTCACAGCAGTAATGCTAACCGGTCAGGGTCGTTTGTTCAGCTACGACTGGTACAGGACCTGAAACAGATACATCAATTTTAACGTCGTAAAGGATTATAGGAACCAAGGGGTTGTTGATACAATGTGAAGCAATTACGATATGATATAATGTCACAGTAGTAATGCTAACCGGTCGGTGTCGTTTGTTCAGCTACGACTGGTACAGGACCGGAAACAGATACATCAATTTTAACGTCGTAAAGCATTTCAAAATACATATATATATATAGCCTTAAGATTATAGCATCGATCTTAATCCATGAATCCCTATTTAAATGACACAGCACACAAACTAATATTTCTCCTTAGCCCCGGTCTGTGAATCTAAAGATTATGTCACAATTTGCCTGAATATACAAACATTTGGTCGTGGCTTCGTGAAATCAATGTGTTGCATAATAAACCAATGCATTTTTGCTGATTTTTGTTAGTACACAGATAGCAACACAGTAAGCATAACACTAATATTATACATACTCTGCGATATCAAGCATCGACAATTTATAGACAGTATATCATTTCACTGACCGTCATCACACATGAAGGCCCCTAACTTGGCATGGCAAGGGGCATCAACCCATGTTCGGTCGTGAGCCCCCATGTTGACAAAGATACACTTGTTGTTTGGAGAAGAGCCGTTGTTTGGGCCAAAGTGGTAGTACCCCATTGGGGTATACACACTAGACAACTGTCCAGTCCCTGCAGATTAATAAAATAACAACAAATGGCCTTGGCTAAATGGATAAATTCCTAATTCAATTAAACGGCGAAGAATATCACAAACACTGTTTATGGAGACAAATCAATATGGAAACAGAAACGATCAATTATTAATGTCCATTAAATATGTATATAATATATCTGCTTATCTATATATACATTGATGGAACTAAATAGGTTTCAGAAATGTATGCGTTTTAAAACCTTAAAATATGTTTTTATAATAAATAATATTTTTATGACGCAATACACAAGAAAACCCCACTTTTCGAAAACAAGATATAGCACTCCGGAACATCGTGGCCTTAGTTTTACTGGACAGTATATAACACCGTTTTCGTTACACACAGGTACTTAAACACCTTAAACAACTTTTCATTTGTACAATTAAACTGGTTCTCAGTGGCAAACGTGCCGGGACAATTGAGCGATTTATATCAGCTTCCACCATAAATGTTCAGTAAAATCACCACTAAAACCATTTGGCACTCTTGTCCACAACTTTACGAACGTTTAGGAAAATGCATATCTGACTTCTGGAAGTTTTTGCCAAGAGTGAATATATCGCGAAAGCATATTATATATAAATATACACCACGAACAATCATAATTAATTGCAAACCAGTCTCGTCTGTGGGCTGTACCGAATAGCCAGACACTAAACAGTACCAGCCAGATTAGCTGTAATCTTGTCCTTCAATACATTACAGTAAAAGTTGTGATCGGTTTTTTTCTTGGTGGAAAGAGGGAGAACTCTCGCCAAAGGCGAGCTTTCTACTAGGACCACAAGGCGGCCCAAAACGCCACTTATTCCGTTATTCGTCATGACGATCCCCTACCTAAGACCCAGTGCCACGGCCACCTGTGAACACCGACCCAGAGGTACATGTTGTAGATGTTCAATCCTGTCTTGTCGTTAAGCCCCTGAATGACCTTGACCACGTTGTCGGAGAGGGAGGCAAGGTCTCCGCCGGCCGCTATGCACCTGTTCCGGCAGTTGTACCACGTATCGGCAGGACTACTGCTCCAGATACACTTGTCCCCATGGAGGACTTCGTCGAAGGGACAATCAGGATCTGGACCCACAAGGAAACTGTGACATAAATACTGTAAACCAATGCCGCTAAGGGTTGTGCCTCTAATCGTTAGGCCTGATATCCATCTTTACAACGCAGGGGGCGCTGACAGTCATGGGTCGCAATCTTTCACCGATCGACGCTCCGCGACCTGGAACTTGATTGCCCTATGACCTTACTTAACAGCCATGTCATCTCTGTGACAGCCATCACCTCCGTGACTCCCTGTAAACGCTGAGGTCGTCATCTCTCGTGAAGCCATTTTTAAAATAGCTTGACGTTTGACACACCACTGCCCTAGTACCTGTATATGGACCCAGCACCGCTGCACATGGTAGAAATAAATATTACCTGGTGACTATACTTTCAATACTAATTACAATCAACCCCCTGCATTCACAAAGACATGCACAACATGGCAGAATGTCACTAGTTCCGGTTCCAGTTACAGGAATGGTAATAATGTATTCATGTACGATCTTATGGTCAGTCCTTTCTGTAAAAATGGTATTTAAAATTAAAAGTGGTATTTTCAACAATAAATTGGTTCACCAAGTGTAGTTCAATGCTTATCGAGCAGGGCAATTTAGATCCACTGAGGCAATATCGCTAAAGTTACTCAAACAGAAACGTTTCCTCGAATAACCATTTTTAATCTTTGAACGAAAAATTTTACCTTTAGGTCCTTATTGTTTAACACAAATATGTAATGTGCACTAAACAACAGTGCTTGCTGCCCCGTCTGTCGGCATGTTTACACTTTGTCATATTATGTTAGTGCCACTTATTATTTCAGCCGACAAACACATGATAAATCTAAAATCACATTTAGCTGATTAAAAACCCGTCTTACTAATTAATTTGCATCGGGGATGAAAGTTCGTACACCCGAGATGCAATGACATTTGTTTACCTTTTTTCCTCTCACACAGACAGTTGTAGTGAGTGCTGCAAGACTGGATGGTTGTCTTGTACCTATAGGTGCAGCCACAGGTACCGGACCGAGGTACTGATCCTTGATAACCTTGAGGAAGTGACAAGGTGTACTTGAAGGAGGGATCAACAAAACCATTTTCATGTTGTACTATGGGACATGAACTTTATATTTACTGTAACACCCGCATGTATATGAATCAAGAATCAAGGGGGCCACCTCGATAGCTCAGTGGGTTAGAGCGTTCGCATTGAGTGTTCAGGCCACACGAGAGCCTAACGGACACGTGGATCGGCGGTTCGTGCCGCGCTGTGGTCATTTCTGTGTGATCGTATCATAAAGATCCCAAGTCCTTCTTCGCAAACAGTAGGGGGTTACCCCCGGGGGCATGGCTCCACTCTCCCTTTCTTCTCCTATTGACGCGATATGACCAAAAGTGGTTAAAGCTTTGTGAATATAAAACCCAACCCAACCAAGAAAGTGGCCACGTTCCTACGAAGTCAGTTGAGATTACACCTTCTTGTCGTTTAGCCCAGGTGTCCAGTACAAAGAACTGGGCCCCGTCCACATCTTACCTGGGATACAGTCACATTGACAAAGGGCAACTTTGCCCAGAGACGTAACAAACATAATTTAACCATTAATATTTGTTCTGTATAGGGGCCGTACCTGTGACCAGCTGGCCGTTGAGCCACATGAGCGCGTTGTTATCCGAGCGGCGACCGGCCAGCCAGGCGTCCACGGTATCGGCGAGAGGGGGCGCTGCGTCCAGTGCATCCTGCGTGTCCTGGTCCCACACCGCCGTGAGGTGCAGTCCGTGGACCTCGCACTGCTCGTTGGCAGTCGTCCACGTGTCGCCAGCGGTGTCGTTGAAACTGAACACGTTGTAGCAGACGTTGCCATGACACCACCGCCAGGTCTTCTCGTTGAACAAATAAGCATCTGCCATAATGGATTAAACGAAATTTAGGTGAATGAATTCTTTATTGGCAGCACCAATTAGTTGCCCACCTAATCATGAGATCAGCAACAGAAAATTACTAATCGCTGAATACCGCTAAATTGTAATGGTAAATGGTTTACCCACTAACATAAGCCAAACGTGTTAACTTGAATCAGTGTTACCATGTTATATGTCATTAATGCACATGTTCTGTGGACCTGATGGCCTTGAAAACAATAAAGGTATATATCTTACACCAGTGGCATCTAAACGGTCTTCTATTTCACTTATATGCTGGAAACCTATAATCGGCGTACGTACCAATGACGCGCAGAAAAATAACATTTTGTTTACGGGTTAATATCGCTACATTATGGGAACCAATGGGTTGTTGATAAAATATGAAGCAACGGCGATACGATATAATGTCACAGTATTAATACTAACCGCTTGGCGTCGTTTGATCAGCTATAACTGGCACAGGACCGGAAGCAGAAACATCACTTTTAACGTCGTGAAACATTTCAAATTGATTGGCGTAGCGCCAGCAGTCGTGCAGATGCTTTGGCATGCACAAGTTTAATTTAATAGAATATTTGAATACAGGCAAAATACATACAACTCATGGTGTAGGAAATGGACAAACATGTCTGCGGGACATATTGTGGATAAACCATCAATATATTGGTAAATATATAACGTTGCTCACTTGTTATATGTTTTAGAGACTTTCACGAACGATAGTTTCCAGAATGTTAGTCAACACATCAGTTATTAGCTGTTTTACAAGAACACTGTTCGTCGTGTTTGTATTTTTGTCTTTTTCCCCTGTATTTTCGACTTCTGTCGTTGAAAAAATAAGTATCTGCTAAAAGGAATTAAATGGATTCTATGTCAATGATGTCAATATTGGCTACAAAAAGTAGTTGCCCACCTGATCATAAGATCAGAAACATCAAGTTATTACCAATAAATAGGTAATTACTAGTCAATTAATATCGCTAAATGGTCAAGATATAACAAACTCGCACGATTAAAAGGAGAAGCGGCATTTTTTTAACCATCTTCAATTTCACTTATATGCGAGAAACATACAATCGTCTCTCTTTATTTGGCGTTTAAATTGAAGCGTGAATTCCAATAACCGAGTTAAGTACAGATATATATCCTATTTTACAGATAAATATAGCTGCATTATTGGAACGAACGGATTGCTGACAAAGAATGAAGTACATATGATATGATATAATGTCAGAGTAATAATGCTAACCTCTCGGTGTCGTTAGATCACCTATACCTGGAGCAGGACTTGAAGCTATAACTGGTACAAGACCTGAAACAGATACATCACTTCCAACGTCGTGGATCATTTCAAAAAACATACATATATATACTGCTTTAAATTTATCGGATCGATCACCATTCATGAATCATTATTTTAGACGTCTCAGCGCACACACTTAGATTTCTCCTTGGCCCCCAATCTAAAGATTATAACGCTTGAATATCCAACATTTAGTCTTGGTTTAAGGGAAATACATGTGTGCACAAAGATGGCCATAAACACTAATTCATTTTTGATTTTTTTTTATAAATACAAGGATAGCAACACAATAAGTCTAATATTATACATATTCTGAGACAGCAAACATCTGGTTTAACGAAGATGCTAATGATGCAAAATCTATTGAAAGCATATTATTTCACCAACAACAAAAAATAAAAATATATATATATAATTTCACTGACCGTCATCACACATGAAGGCCCCTAACTTGGCATGGCAAGGGGCAGCAACCCATGTTCGGTCGTGAGCCCCCATATTGACAAAGAGACACTTGTTGTTTGGAGAAGAGCCGTTGTTTGGGCCAAAGTGGTAGTACCCCATTGGGGTATGCACACTGGACAATTGTCCGGTCCCTGCAGATCAATAAGTAACAACGAATGATTTTGGTTGAATGGAAAAATTGCGAATTCAAATAAAAGGCGACGAATATCACAAACACCGTTCATGGAGAAGAATAAATATGGAAAGAGCAGTGTGCAATTATTAATGTTGCATGAAAAAACACCAAGTTGAAACAGAAATATGTTGATATTAATGCTGTTTCTGGTATATATATATATATAATCTGTATCAAAAAGGATTGAATAATGCCCGTGATATCCGAGTTTTGATGAAAAGGCCGCAGGTTGCAGACAGGTCACAAAGTTATGCCATCTTTAGTTGATCGTATCTGCAGTTATGGGCCGCCGTTTCCTTCAGTGCACACGGCGGCCGAAAACGCCCTTTTTCTGCTGTTTGTCATGACGATTGCCTACCTGAGACCCAGTGCCACGGCCGCCTGTGAAGACCGACCCAGAGATACATTCTTGAGTGGTCCAATCCGGTCATGTCCTTCAGCCCATCATTGACCTTGGCCACGTCGTATGAGAGGGAGGAAAGGTCACCGTCGCCCTCTCTGCACCTGTTCCGGCAGTTGTACCAGCTGGCGGCCGGACTACTGCTCCAGATACACTTGTCCCCGTGGAGGACTTCGTCGAAGGGACAATCATGATCTGTACTCGTAAGGAAAGTGTGACATGGGTATTGTACAGACCAATGCCGGGTGGGGGTGATATTTGCGAGCAGTTTGCTGCAAACCGCCATCTAGTATCTTATAGCAAGTACTACAGGTCTGTGATTGACAACTCTCAAAACAATTAACATAAAAATGTATCTAAATATTGTTAATCCGAACTACTGATCGAGCGACGTATTCCCACGCTCAAATACTTGATCGTCGACGAGGTATAATATAAACCAATAATTCCGATTTACACATTCATTATCGGACCATCAACACATAGATAATACGAAGTAAACTCATACATGTACTATGAATATGTAGATGGCGGGTGGGCGTTCAATTCCGCTTCTCACTTAGACATTTGTATGTAAAATAGAGGGTTGTGGAGGTAATGCTACAATTACAACACGTTTTGCGGCAAAGTCTTCAAAGTCGGCCGATCAGTATGAAGCCCGTCAATCTTTCTCTCGGGGATTCTGCTATATTCGGGAAACTTACCACCGTCTTAAATTGTTCCTCAAACATATAGTTTTCGATTTTAATGTTATACACAATTGTCAAAAATTCAAAGACTGTAATTCTGAGGAACATACTGAGCCAACTTCACTTTCTGGGGCTCTGACAACTACTCTCAAACCTTGACCCTGAGTGCGGGTACATCGCCTTGGTCAATAGAGTCCCCCGCGTTCAAAGACTAATGCTATTTCGCATGCCAGTTGTCCTTTGTCTGATTTGTTCCATTCATGGCGACATGAGGGAGGTTATTTTCCCACCAAAATGCTCTAGTAGGGTTAATTGTTGCAGAACAACTATTCGGGCTATTCAAAATAGACAAATTGGCCAATGGTTAAGCAAACAAAACGTCCTTAACCTTTGATCTACATCGCCCACCTGAATGAATTGGCCTGAAGATGGCCATTTGGAATCGGTTGGGGAATGTAGAACTCGATATCTGAAGGTGTTCGATAGTTATCGTGTTACGTTACAAAGTGACAAACACACACAGACATACTGCACACACCGACATATAGGTGCAATTCCATTACCTGTTTGCCTCTCGCACAGACAGTTGTAGCGTACACTGCAAGACTGGAAGGCTGTCCTGCCTCTTTGTGTGTAGCCACAGGTACCGGACTGACCATGTGACACAACACCGTAGAAACCCCGACGTTCCGAATTATCTGGAAAAAGTGAAAAAGTGTTGCATTACGCAATAATTCATTTCAAGGCCATGGACAAGATGTGAACCGGGGATTTCCCATGAGCTGCAGATTGATAGCTTATTGGTTTATCGCCTGGTCACAACGTTTATTCGAAACCCAATCAAATCAAATCCTGGTGCCGGGAAGCTGTCTGTTACATTTTGGCGTGCGTGCGCACGAAAGTAATCGGAACCCCAAACATTTTTCATTTTTCTTTTATAATTTCAAGGCGAACGCACGTGCATTTGTCTTTGTCCTTACCGTTTGACGTAAATTTCATGACTCTCAACATGCAGCCAGGAAGCTGTGGCAATTACGCAGAAAAGTACTTTGGCCTACCACTTGCTCAGGCAATATGCCTGAAGAATGTCAAGGAGTACAAAAAGGAGGCTTAGATCAGAGATTATTAAGTAGTATTAATTATTGAAGTAGTATTGATTATTGAAGCATTATTGATTATTCACGTGTGACCGAAAAAATTTGACCATGCTGTTTTATGGCTACCCCTGCTTGGTGACAACCCTTTTCTTTCGCTTGCACCAGAAAGAAAATGAATGAGGCAAACCGTTGTTTTGCTGTGATGCTGAAATATAGGTTAACTAACTGTTTTCATCTAACAAAAACCGCTTTACACAGATATATATCTTGACTGTCAAAGTATAGCATTTAAGAAGGACCTGAATGCTAAGAAGCATGCCAACCGGATAATATGCCTGAAAATCCCTTGCGCGGCGTGTACCACGAGAGCGTTAGATCAGGATTATTGATCCTAGGCGCGTATCCAGGCGTTTGAAATGGGGGGAGGAGGATACCACTTTATACCAAAACAGGGGGGTCCGCAAGATAAGCTCAGGTTTCCAGCACAGACTGGGCCACCATGCACCCACATCTTATATGGCATACGTACATACCATTGACACAGAGAAACTTCGCTCCGAGACGTAACAACTATAATTCAATTATCCTAATTTGAGCTAATGAACAAAACTGAAGCTGTATCTTTATAGGCGCCGTACCTCTGAAGAGCTGGCCGTTCAGCCTCATAAACGTGTCGTTATCCGAGCGGCGACCGGCCAGCCAGGCGTTCACGGTATCGGCTAGAGGGGGCGCTGCGTTCACGGCATTCTGCGTGTCCTGGTCCCACACCGCCGTGAGGTGCAGTCCGTGGACCTCGCAATGCTCGTTGGCAGTCGTCCACGTGTCGCCATTGGTGTCGTTGAAGCTGAACACGTGGTAACAGACGTTGCCATGACACCACCGCGAGGTCTTCTCGTTGAATAAATAACCATCACCTAAAAGGGATTAAAAGGAATATATCTGAGTGAATTGTTTATTGGCAAGACAAATTAGTTGTCAACCTGATCATGGAACCAGCAACAACAAGTTAGTACGATAAATTCCTAATCAAGTAATCCCGCTAAATGGTAATGACAAATTCGCACCAGTTCCATCTAAACAGTCTTCTATTTCACTTATATGCTTTAAATGTAATAATCGTCATACGTACCAATGACATACAGAATATAACACACTTTGCTGATGAATATGGCTGGATTATAGGAACCAACGGGTTGTTGATAAAATGTGAAGCATCTACGATATAATATGATGTGACACTAATAATGCTAACCGCTCGGTGTCGTTTGATCAGCTATAACTGGTACAGGACCTAAAGCAGATACCCAGATACATCACTGTTAACGTCACGAAACAGATCAAAGTACACAGATGTCGTGCAGATGTTTAGGCTGGAACAAGTTTAATTTAATAGAATTATTTGAATACAGGCAACGATAACTCATGGTATAGAAAATGGACGAACATTTTCTCGGGAAACTTTGTGGATAAACCATCAATAAATTGTCACGAGACAGATCACAGTACACACGCATTTCAGAATATTTTATAAAGAACATGCCATAGTAGTTCATGAAAATAAAGTAACTAAACCCTTGATACATAAATTGTATATATCGCATTCCAGAGTATTATTAATGAATTATATCGAAAAGAATACGGTATCCCATTAAATACAATACATATAGTGTAATCAAGTCCCTTAAATAGGTGGCTTTATGTCACACATATAAGTTGCACACCACGACTTAAGGCATACTTGAGAGAGATATTTTTTGTCGGTGGTTGATATAGTTAGTGTTAACTTCTTAAAGTTATATTCTCATACAACAATACTTTTTCTGACAAAGGGCTGAATGTAAATGGTGTACTTATGTTCGTAATATATAGACATACTTTGATAATAACAATAAATATCATGGCACTGTGTTAAAACACTTTTTGTCCAAACTGCTGCATATCGTGTTCGAATGTGTTTTGCCCTTTTAAAGCTATTATATAAGCTTATATACTATATTTTCGAAATGAATAAAAAAAAGGCTTCTAATTAATCACAATATACTGATTTCATCTCGCCTGGTAACAGCGGCGGACTCCATGCTAAACAGTAGGGTAATTGAGGCTAAATTTCGATTGTATCCCTAATTGGATTCATTTTCAACTCTTGCGCGTAAAAGATAATTCTGATGGTTAAATCTGACGTGGGGCTGAGGGGCTATACTGTTAGCGAAACACCCAGGGGATCGACTTGTTTAGTAACTGGTACGTTTTACAGCACCGTGACTGGTGATTGGCGCGCCAGCAGTTGTGCAGATGTTTTGGCTGGCACAAGTTTAATTTAATAGAATTATTTGAATACAGGCAAAGATAACTCATGGCATAGAAAATGGACGAACATTTCCTCGGGACATTTTGTGGATAAACGATCAATAAATTGGTAAATATATCTTATGTTACTCACATGTTATTCCTTTTTAACGACTTAACGTACGATTATTTCTAGAATGTTAGTCAACACAAGACCACTGGATGGCTTCTGCTTGTTCTTCGTGTTTGTATTTATATCTTTTTCCATTGTATTTTTTACTTCTATCGTTGAACAAGTAAGCATCTGCTAAAAGGAATTAAACGGATTCTATGTCAATGATGTCAATATTGGCTACAAAAAGTAGTTGCCCACCTGATCATAAGATCAGAAACATCATGTTGTTAACAATCAATAGGAAATCACTAGTCGATTAATATCGCTAAATAGTCAAGATATAACAAACTCGCGTGATTTAAAGGAGAAGCGGCATTTTTTAAACCATCTTCAATTTCACTTATATGCGAGAAACGTACAATCCTCTCTCTTTATTTGGCGTTTGAATTGAAGCGTGAATTCCAATAACGTACAGATATATATCGTATTTTACAGATAAAGATACCTGCATTATTGGAACCAACGGATTGCTGACAAAGTATGAAGCACATGCGATATGATATAAGTCAGAGTAATAGTGCTAACCTCTCGGTGTCGATTGATCAGCTATATCTGGTGCAGGACCTGAAACAGATACATCACTCCCAACGTCGTAAATCATTTCAAAAGACATATATATATACTGCTTCAAAATTATCGGATCTATCACCATCCATGAATCACTATTTTAGATGTCTCAGCGCACACACTTAGATTCCTCCCTGGCCCCTAATCTAATGATTATGTACATAACGCTTGAATATCCAACATTTAGTCTCGGTTCCGGGGAATAAGTGTGTGCCAAAAGGTGGCCTTAAACCCTAATGCATTTTGACGTTTTTTATAAATGCAAGGATAGCAACACAATAAGTATTATACTTGTCTAATATTATACATATTCTGATACAGCTGCCTTCTAGTATAACGAAGATGCTAATGATGCAAAATCGAGAATTAATCGAAGGCGTATAATTTCACCAACAAAAAATAAAAATAAAATTAAATATGCAGATAATTTCACTGACCGTCATCACACATGAAGGCCCTTAACTTCGCATGGCAAGGGCTATCAACCCATGTTCGGTCGTGAGCCCCCATATTGACAAAGAGACACTTGTTGTTTGGAGCAGAGCCGTTGTTTGGGCCAAAGTGGTAGTACCCCATTGCGGTATACACACTAGACAATTGCCCAGTCCCTGCAGATCAATAAATAACAACGAATGACTTTGGTTAAATCGATAAATTGCGAATTCAATCAAAAGGCGACGAATATCACAAATACCGTTCTTGGAGAAAAATAAATATGGGAAGAGCAGTGTGCACTTATTAATGTTCATAAAGAAATCCCATTTTTGAAACAGAAATATGTTGATAATAATGCTGTTCCCGATATATATAAGCTTATATATATGTACATTGTTGGAACTAGACAGTGTTCAGAAATGCATGCCCTTTAAAAATCTATGTCTTAAAAAGGATTTAATAACGCCCGCGATGTCTGAGTTTTGATGAAAAGGCCGCAGGTTGCCAACAGGAGGTCACACCGCCATATTTAGTTGATCGTATCTGCAGTTACGGACCGCCGCGTGCGTACAGTGCACAGGACGGCCTAAAACCCCACTTATTCCGCTTATTGTCCCGTCGATAACCTACCTGAGACCCAGTGCCAAGGCCGCCTGTGAACACCGACCCAGAGATACATTCTTGAGTGGTCCAATCCGGTAATGTCTTTCAGCCCATCAATGACCTTGGCCACGTTGTAGGAGAGAGAGACAAGGTCACCGCCGCCCTCTCTGCACCAGTTCCGGCAGTTGTACCAGCTGGCGGTCGAACTACTGCTCCAAATACACTTGTTCCCATGGAGAACTTCGTCGAATGGACAATCATGATCTGGACCCGAAAGAAAACTGTGACATGGATATTGTAAAAACTAATGCCGGATGCGGGGCACTTTTGTGACCAGTTTGCTTCAATCCGCCATCTTGTATCTTACCATTAAACCAGTACCACGGGCCAGTGATTGACAACTCCCGAAACAATGAACCCAAAAATGTATCTAAATACTGTTAATCGGAATTATCAATCGACCTGGTTTGTATTAACACCTATAATCCCGATTTGCGCATTCATTATCGGATCATCAGCACATAGATGATGCGAATCAAACTCCTGATTATATTATACAATATAGTATACAATGTACATAGTATTTCGTACGCAAGTTGTCCTTTGTCTGATTGTTCCATTCATGGCGACATAAAGGAGGTCATTTTCCCACCAAAATGCTCTGGTAGGGTTCAATGTTGAATTTTTTTGCAGAACAACTATTTGGGCGATTTTCAAAATAGACAATGGTTAAGCAAATTTAAAAAACAAAAATACGACCTTGAGCCTTTGATCTACATCGCCCACCTTTGAATTTGCCTGAAGATGGTCATTCAGAATCGGTTGGGGAATGTAAAACTCGATATCTGAAGGCGTTCGATAGTTATCGTGTTCCGTTACAAAGTGACAAACACACACAGACACACCGAACACACCGACATATAGGTGCAATTCCATTACCTGTTTGCCTCTCGCACAGACAGTTGTAGCGTACACTGCAAGACTGGAAGGCTGTCCTGCTTCCTTGTGTGTAGCCACAGGTACCGGACTGACCATGTGACACAACACCGTCGAGACCCGGATATTGCGAATTCTCTGGAAAAGGTGCAAAAGTGTTGCATTACGCCATAATTCATTTCAAGGCCATGAAGGGGATGTGAACTGGCGATTTCCCATGAGCTGCAGATTGATAGCTTATTGGTTTATCGCCTGGTCACAACGTTTCTTCCAAATCCAATCAAATCAAATCCTGGTTCCTGTCTGTCACAGTATGGCGTGCGTGTGCACGAAATTAATCCGAACCCCAAACATTTTTCAATTTTCTTTTATAATTTCAAGGAGAACGCAAGCGCATTTGTCTTTGTCATTACCGTTTGACATAAATTTCATGACTCTCAACATTTAGCCAGGAAGCTATATCAATTACGCAGAAAAGTACTTTGCTCAGGCAATATTTCAGAAGAATGTCAAGGAGTACAAAAAGGAGGCTTAGATCAGACATAGGTGTTTAGATTTGACATCTATTGCAGTTTAATATTTTGACCCCTACAAGTTTATGGAACTCAAGTCGCGATTATTATTCGAAGTATTATTGATGTTTGAAGTGTTATTGATTATGAAGTAGTATTAGTTATTGAGGTGGTAGTGATTATTGAAAGATTATTGATTATTCACGTGTGACCAAAAAAACGGTGACCATGCTGTTTTATGGCTACCTCTGCTTGGTGACAACCCTTTTGTTTCGCTTGCACCAGAAAGAAAATGAATTAAGCAAACCGTTGTTTTGCTGTGATGCTGTTATATGTTAACTAGCTGTTTTCATCGAAACAAAAAACGCTTTACACCGATAAATATCCTGACTGTCAAAGTATAACATTTAAGAAAGACCTGATGGTTAAGAAGCATGCCAACCGGATAATATATCTGAAATTTCATGCTCTGCGCTTGCCATGAGAGCGTTAAATAGTGATTAATGATCTTAGGCGCGTATCCAGGCTTTTGAAATGGGGTGATCCAATTTAGACCGAAACAGGGGGTCCGCAAGATAAGCTCAGATTTCCAGTACAGACAACTGGGCCCCCACCCACATCTTATATGGCATTCATACATAACTGGCAAAGGGCAACTTTGGTCCGAGTCGTAACAATTATAATTTATATTATTCCTAATTGTGGTTAATAAACAAAACGGCAGTTGTAAATTTATAGGCGCCGTACCTCTAAACAGCTGGCCGTTGAGCCGCATGAACGTGTCGTTATTAGAGCGGCGACCAGCCAGCCAGGCGTCCACGGTATCGGCGAGAAGGGGCGCTGCGTTCACGGCATCCTGCGTGTCCTGGTCCCACACCGCCGTGAGGTGCAGTCCGTGGACCTCGCACTGCTCGTTGGCAGTCGCCCACGTGTCGCCAGCGGTATCGTTGAAGCTGAACACGTGGTAGCTGACGTTGCCATGAGACCAACGCGAGGTCTCCGCGCTGCCCTGAGCCGCGCCGCCATCGAGCATCAGAACAACTGCGGACAAATGTAACTGTAGTATTAAGTATTCAAGGGTATTTGCCAGGATTTGGAGTCCATTTGGAGTAGCAGATGTGAATCCCGAGCGGGGCCGACCCGCCCCCGGCCCCGGCGTCGTCCGGGGCAGATTAAGATGTTCTGGATAGAGGGGGACCGGTCTCGAGGGTTGGCCAAGGTTTTATTTTTTGTGTGTTTGTCAAATGGTACACTGTAGTGCCGTATGACACCATTTGAAAAAGAGGGGGTTGGGGGAGGGGTGCGTTTCTGACAACACGGAAATATTGGTGACGCGTTCAGCGTAATTTTTGCAGACCGACTAATAACTCTTTATGCCGGTATGTTTTGCTATACCAATATTTTACATGATATTATAAAGAAATAGATATTATATAATCTATGCGAATAATGCAGTTCTTATTTAAATGATTGTTGCTATTTTAGACCATGTTGCCATTTCAATGCAACGTTGACAACACTTGGAAATGAACATTTTCAGAAACAAATTAACTACCTTTGGACATGTCTTGCACTCACACATGTCTTGACGGAGAGGGCTAGTTTCATGCCACATATTAAATTCCATCAGAAATGCTTCAAAATTGGCACATCCTTTATTCAATATCACCTCATTCTTTTAAGAATAAAATAGATATGATCTTGTCGCAAATATTCGACGCGAAGATCCGTTCACCTTCTGGTACAGACATATAATCCTAATGTACCACCCTAGCATTCCAAATCGGTTCCACATCGAAACGAGATCAGCGAGGGAGTTGTTATATTACTTAAAAGAAAATACCGGGGGGCTGCCATGTGATACAAAAATAAAACTCTGTTAGTATAAAATCTATTTGCCCTTAATCGTTCTTTTTAAAAAGAAAGCATTATCGAGAAAATCGCACATCAACAGTATAAAATACACATTTTCGCCCATCACGCGGATGTCGACATGTGTTGAACACGTGACCAGAGTTAGCCAATCATACGCAAGACCTCTCATGAATAGTGACAAGGGAATTTGACTCATAAACTTGAAACCTCGATACATTTAGAACAAAATGGTGTACGGTTCAGCTGTTGATTGTAACAATTCAAGTGCAAAAAAGGACAGCAAAAACAAGATTATTTTGCCACCGCTGTCTACTAGGCGACCAGCAGCTTTTGCGGCAATGGCTACGCAAGATTGCTTGTGTTAGTTTTAAAACAAGCAAACATTCACGAGTATGTTCCGACTTACTATGAGAACAAATGCTTTGAGTCGACCCGGCTGAGAGCTTCACGCACCACTCCTCCCCCACCCCTACCCACCACCCCGATAGACCGCCACCCCACCCACCCTAACCCATACGGCCGTTCTGTAGTACGGCAGTCCTGTCCATACACTCTTCAGTGACAGTGAGTTTCTCAGACAGCAGCTGTATCATGTTACACACTGCCACTCCCGGGGGGGGGGAGAGAGGGGCACTACATATAGTTAGGTATATACATATGTGCCGCCCAAATCACCGCTTTTTCCTCTTAATCACCGAAGCAGAAATCAACAATTTCTCTCGATATGCCCATCTGGGACTGAAGTTTTTTCAAACTTGCAGTTCTTGTCTATATAATCTAATTGATATCGATAGTGTTCAAATAAGTATCCTCCAGAATAATGAATGTTAGTGTCTATTTTCTATGCTTATTTAACCACAACAGTATCTATTTTAGATGTCATTTGTAACCAACAAATTCTCTCAGTGACCACAAAAAATCGGGCACTTTACTCTCACTCTCTAAATTCTCTCTACGGCATGGGCGGCACATCCCCACCACTGTAGTAATGCATTGCCCCCCCCCCCCCGCCCCCACCCCCCACCCTCTGCGACCGCTTCCTGAACCATGGCCCGCCACTCTACGAGTCAAAATTGGGCACCCTGCCAACAATGACGATGAACCCCCACCCTGCCCCCAACCGCCCCCACCCTCCCCTCTGATGCAACACGGCTTCACTGACCACGCGATGTGTCGTCAACGACCTGTATAAACAATGCCTGATGCACCATCGTCAATCCCTAAAGGTCCAAACTGATCCCCGATTAAATCAGCAGTTGGTTTAAATTCGGTGTTTACTTTAACTTCTTTGTCCGACTCGCAAGAAATGATAGCTTCCGGTGGTAGTAGTCGTCTAAACCTACTGGTCGCTTCATCGCCAGTGGCGTCGTCATCAGTGCATTGAGGCGGGTGCCCATGGCAAGTTGGGTGGTCGTGCAAAAGTGCTTAAAACTTCACTAATGTATGATTAAAAAATATATATTCTGTGTAATGTTTAGTTAATTCCCTAGAGTTTAACTGGAAATGTAAATGATATGGGCCCGGCATTACCCTTTAAACCACCCATAACATGATTACAACTAACACCTTATATTGCATTATCACCTGGGTCCTTCATGCAAAACATTTCCTCAACATTTTTGCCATTAAATCACGTTTATGTGTTCGCAGTTAATATAGACAGTATGACATACTTACCAAGTACAACGGAGACGAACCTTTGCGTTCTGGTAGCCATCACCGCGCGATGCATTGTGGGGCCTAGGTCTGCGCGTTGCATTATGGGCCTAGCTCCGCGCTCAGCCCTCACTCTGAATAGTGTATCATGGGATGTCTGAAAACAGGTCCTGTTAGTACTGAGATCCTGTCAAGTCCTGTCCCTGTCAAAGGGCCGGTAGAGCGGGCTTGTGCACATGAATATCCGGGTATGGTGATGCTTTACAAAACTGAGGCTATTTTGTCTACCGACGCAGAATGCCTACAGATAGCTAGTACTGGTGTTTTTTAGTTTGTTTGCTGCAATTAGGCAATCAGACACGGGCAATACCATTGGCCTGAATCCACAACTGCGTGCCGGTTACTGTTGGTGACATGCAGACTTATATATATAGTAAGACCGATAATTTGACGGAGATAATTTGAGACGGGTAATTTGAAGCTGTGTGCAAAATTGAGTTTATCAGCATTATTGCGCTGAAAAGCTCATACCCTCATCTCTCCCGTTATCACCACCATCCCGCCATCCAGCGCCCTAACCCCGACCCCCACACACTGTGACCCACACCCATGTGTCACGACACACACACAGGAATACTCACGTGGTCATGCACAGTGGAAAGTGTTAATACTACACGGAGGCATTTTGTTCCCTATTTTATACCGATCACTTCATTCCCCTTACTGGGTGCAACAGTCCCTCCGCCCTATCGCTACGCCCTTTCGAGAAAAGGTTTCTCCCCCCCCCCCCATCCCCCATCCCCCATTCCCCCCTATGTCTGCATTGCTGGGTTTTGATGGGGTCCCCGTTAAAGCCCCCCCCTTTTTGACCTCCAAAAATATTCGTTCGGTCGGGGCTTTTTGCTGCCAAAATCAGCTCGTATTTTTTTCCTTTAACACGCTCTAATAACGCACATGTTGAGAGCCCCCCCCCCTCTCCCCCATTCTCGGTTGCAAGTTTCAGAGCCCCCCCCCCCAAGACAGTCGCAAGTTTTAAATTATCCACTCTATATCGACATCTGTTTCATCGCAAATTTCCCCTCTCTCAGGCATCAAGGGGCATCTGCGAAAACCGCCCCCCCCTCCCCCAAACCAGATTGGTACAATAGTACCCCCCCCCCCCCCCCTACACCCGGGTATGTCGAGCGATATCAACATCCTCACCCTTACGGTTTTATCTGGCACAAGAGCGAACGTCTAAAATAACTCATATCCGTAACATAGAACAAGGCGGAGTGGGAATGATTGATATTGAATCACACTTTAAGGCCGTTAAAGCATTTTGGGTATAGAGGATAGTCCGAAGCAAAGACTTTCTAGCTGGAGCACATTTAAATACCTATTCTGAAAGAAATATCTGCCTACACTTCAAACACGTAACCGTAAACTTTTCTTATCATAATCAGTTACCAGTGTTTTATCAAGAAATCATCTCAGCGCATAGCGAATGCCACGAAAAAAGTCTTGTATTGTTACCTGAGATACTGCAACGAAAAACATTACCGGAAAACTCGGCAATTGCCTGTGAGACGACAGGTGGACAAAACGCTGCCTGTCCTCCAAGGCGTTCGTTGAAGTTGGTCTCACCCAACATCGGACATTTAATAGAAAATCTATAGAAAATATATGCAAGCCAACTCCCCGGGCACCTGGAACGGTCTATAAAGCGAATGAAAACAATGCTTTTTAACGCGATAATTAAGTCTCATGACGGGAAATTCAGTTATATAGAAATGCTAGTTATGACGGAAATCTGATTGGAGGAATCTATCAGTTTGTCCGTTTGTCCGTGTGTGTGTCTGTCTGTCTGTCTGTCTGTCTGTGTGTTCGCGCTCTACAGGTCGCAAATCGCAACAGATCGTTCTGTAACTTTACCCACCGATAGGTATCCGACATGGCTCGGTCAAGTTTGTTAGCGGGGTGTGTAGGTCAAAGGTCAAGGTCACAGGAATTTTTCGTTTGATCCTTAACCATTGGGAGATAGGGCCAATAATTCAAATACAGGCCACTGTAAATCGATTAAGAAGTTGGATCCCAAAAATATTTTAACTTTAAAAAAACGTTTAGGCTACATATTTGAGCAATAACCACTGTTCATCGCGTGAGCAATAAGCCGTGCCGCCTTTCAGGGTGGAGTACTGTTCAAATCTGTGTGTGTATTGACGGACAGGGAAGAGAGCGGTGTGGCGTTGGGTTCTGTCCATCTATGGGTGTCTCCGGGATCTTAGGGGTCAATCTGGATCTGAGGGGTCAATCTGGATCTGAGAGGTTTAATCTGGATCTGAGGGGTCAAATCTGGATCTGGGAGGTCAAATCTGGATCTGAGGGGTCAAATCTGGATCTGAGGGGTCAATCTGGATCTGAGAGGTCAATCTGGATATGAGGGATCGATCTGCCTCTGAGAGGTCAAATCTGGATCTGAATGGTCAAATCTGGATCTGAATGGTCAAATCTGGATCTGAATGTTCAAATCTGGATCTGAATGGTCAAATCTGGATTTGAATGGTCAAATCTGGATCTGAATGGTCAATCCGGATCTGAGAGGTCAAATCTGGATCTGAAGGGCCAAATCTGGATTTACTTTTCATCTGTCCGTGTGTTTGGTCGTGTGTATTGGCGGCAAGGGGTGGGGGTGCGGTGTGCGGGAATGTTCCATTTCCGTCATCAGCCTTCACCCTGTGGGTGACGCTCTCGACTTACTTTCCATCTGTCCGTGTGCGTGGGCGTGTGTATTGGCGGGGAGGGACGGGTAGGCGTGGTGTCGGGGAATGCTGCATTTCCGTCATCAGCCTTCACCCTGTGGGTGACGCTTCTCGACTTACTTTTCATCTGTCCGTGTGTTTGGTCGTGTGTATTGGCGGCGAGGGGTGGGGGTGCGGTGTGCGGGAATGTTTCATTTCCGTCATCAGCCTTCACCCTGTGGGTGACGCTCTCGACTATATATTCGTTTGACTGAAAAATATAAATCGTCGTTTGTGTATATAAAGTATGGTGTGATGTTGGTAACTACGTCATGGAGAGGTATATTGGCAAATTTCTTCCGCGCCTGCTTGGGTCTGATATACAGAGGTTGACATTGTGCGAGGGAGTAGAGGGAATATGAAGAAATGACGCAGTAGTAGTAATGCTGGGTCACATTTTGATAGGAACAAATAAAACACTACGACTGATGAGAGAGAGAGAGCTACGAACACGCTACCAAGCCCCATCCCCTCGGCACGTTACACAATCACAACAACCAATACAACTATAGATCTACTGGTCTACTATAGATTTAAGTTATACCACATACCTAAGGCAAGAAGTATTATCTACGGAAGACTGTATAGTATATAAAGGTAGTATGTGCAATAGAATAAATTTCAACGCAAATACCAAGTGTATAAACGAGACCTCCGAGCAAAAATATTTGTCTATCACCAAAATCCATCAAGTGCGCCAGACTGTACCATTCAATAAGACTTTGGCTGTTCTATTTATTTCGTTTTGGTCTTTTTTGTTTATTATGACAGAAAATATTCGATTTTTCCGGAGTCTATCAGTACGTTGGTTTGCTAAGACGAAAATCTCGATTTTAGGCGCGAAGTATTGTATTGATCAAGGTCAAGGTCACGAAACATGTTTTCCCGCGTAACTTCGTTCATATTTGGTCTAGAGATTCGCGGTTTGTTTCCGAGTATTCTTCAGAGAGAGGCGTAAACGACTTGTCGACTTAGATTTTACCTCACATTTATAGTTTTCGAGTTATTGGATGATCAATTTTTACATCGCCGAAAGGGCCCAAAAATCGCTGTGACTACATAAATGCAGGTAGATGACTCATATGTAGTGGAATATGTACGCATATTACTGGCATCATGTTTGCCAAATTGCATCGAAATCGAACAAGTAGTTTGAACGCTAGCAAATAATCACACTTTGACATGGCCAATCCCATTATAAAGGCTCGATACGCCAAATGACTGATGGCGTGGTAACGTTTCAGCCTATAACCCCGTCGATATTGCATGTACATAGTCGCAGTCGGTACTAACATGTTCAAGTTGCACCTATCACCCGGATTTTGGTCTTTCTCAAGCTTGACAGTGGCGGTCTGTCTGTGTGTGATTCTAGGGGTCAAATCGGGATCTGAAGTATCAAATCGGGATCTGAAGGATTAAATCGGGATCTGAAGGATCAAAGCGAGATCTGAGGGGTCAATCTGGATCTTAAGGGTTAGTCTGAATCCTATGGGTTCAATCTAGATTCCCTGCTTTCGTGTGGCAGGCCGTAACACGGCGGACCATGTTACAGGGCTGTCGTTCAGCCATATGATACAATCAAAGTCTATAAATAGGTCTAGGATTGCGTAAAGTGTCGCGTACAGCGCTCGGCCACTCAGCACTGGCCGCCATTATCCAAGCATAAGCGGGGGTGGGGGGCGGGGGGCGAAGAGGGTCCCGTTAAATGAGTGGCTGTGTCGGATTTTGGACATATGACTGTGTCGATGTCGCTTTGTCAGAGCCTCAGTGTAGGAATTTGGGGGTCGATGCCGAATGTCGATTTTTCAAGTATGGCTGTGTCGCGTGTCGACATTTACCCCTTCCAGACCATTGTCTGTGTGTTGGATGCCGGGTTGCGGTTGGGTGTCAGGAGCGGGACGCCTGAGCTAAAAAAATAACGGCTTTTACAGGCTGCCACTGATCTGATCATGACATAAAGCCTGCGTGTTTGTCTCATTTTACCCATATCCATCCATGGATATGGATATGGAGATGGCTGTAATGAATGGTCACGTTTTTTTCGCTTGACCTTTCCACCGACAGTATGCGTTAAAATCTGTTACGTTATACCAGACACCGAAATCCGCGTTATGCAATAGAGGTCGGTAACTGAAAACCAAGCGACACCAACTTTCTCGCGCAAGACAATAACTAACAATGGGACGTCAGCGAAATATAATGTAACTCGATATGATTTTTCGAATGTTTAGTCTTTTTCGCTTGATTTTTTCGCCGGATGCGTTTAAAGTTACGCAGAGAGCATGTGATTGAACTTGAAACGATATACGTGATACCGAAGTCCGGGTTATACAAGAGAGATGGGTGACTGCTAACAACGTAAGAACAGTTTTCACGACCGAAACAGTAGCTAGCTATGGGACGCTGATGTGACTCCTAATGTGGCTGTCATTATGAAATTGGCCATGCAATACAAAGATAGCTTTCGTCTCTCCCTCAAGAGAACACATTCTTTGTATCCCCCCCCCCCCCCCCCACGGAATGGCTTAAAGGAAATTAAAGGCGTACTTACGGGGAAAACCGGTGAGCTTAAGAGTTGGTGGTTGCGGAATAAATACAGAAAAAACATTGACTTAGATTTTACTTCACATTGGGAGTTATTGGATGATCAAGTTTTTACATTGCCAAAAGTGTAAAAAATCGCTGTACCTACACGAAGGCAGGTAGATGACCTATCTGAGGTGCAAGGGCTTGCCATGAGCGTGTCTATAGAACTCAGTGGTCGGGTCTGGTTTAGACGCTGACTCTGGACCCCTATCGTGTGGTGTGTAGATCTGTGTGTGTGGGTATGTGTGTGTATCTCAGTGTGTGTGGAGGGGGGTGGGGTGGTGAATAGATAATTGGCAGGTTAAATCCCATGGCGTGTTATCACACATGCATGTGACTTCAGCGACAGGACAAAAAGAGGAAAAACTATTCACTACGAGTCAGTCGTATCAGACTGGTAATGATTGATGAAGGACTGCTGAATGACGGATGAATAACTGATAAGTGAACTCGTACGGCAAAAAAAACAAGTCGGTCAAACATCCTGATATGTCGCCAGGACTTACATTTCTTTCACAAGGGTGCACGCATTGAATCGGCATGCCGATTGTGTCGCGTTGATAACAGCACAGGGCATTCGGAAGAAGATGACGGCTGGTTCTTGCCCAAGTTCTTGACATGTCCCAGCCTAGATAACATTGAGATAAGTCGGCAGCGGCCGGCTGGTATTCAAGAGAAGACAATGGAATAACATTGATTCCATGCAGTAGCAGTCAGGTAAACACCCGAAAAACTGTGTCTTTCAGAGCGGGGCGAAACAATGCCAAAGATACGGATGGCTCTGTGCTAGTTATTATTATCAATGCGTATCTCCGCCTTCGAAAATGTTTAACTCTGTCTTGGCCGTTGGTGCCAAGGAATGATATTAATTTATCTATAGATTATCTGGCTGCTACCACTTACATTTATCTGTGGCGGCCGCCAGACAATCTATAAAGTAATGTCATCCTTTGGCACCAACGGGCTTCCGTAGATATGAGTACTTAAGGCGGGAGTGCAACAAATGGAACAGCCTGCAATGTAGTTTGCATAGATGAAGTATGATGTCACGTGGTGTATTGGTCCGTACCCGCGTAGGTTGGAAACCAGCCCAGATGCTAGCAGACTAATAGGCCGCCCTCGTTCCTCGCATCGCATTTGTTCTACGTAACTGCCAACTTCACGGTTGACCTCAACGGTGCTGGGGTCACGAACGGTTTTCGAGGGTTCTCTAAGATGCATTTTGCATATAATATGCAGAATGTATACATGTAAGCATTCTGTGGTCGTACGATCACAATGAAGGAGTTATTAAAAACAATATTTCAAAATAACACGGGAACAAAATTCATCTTTTTGTCTAATATATCATTTATTGTGCAGGGGTTTTCAGCAACGAATACACATGTAAATGGTCACCTACGAGCATACATATGATGCCTGTTTAGTTCTTTGTCGTTGGTGCTTTCTGCTTCATGCTCAGTTCTGAGTTCTCTTTGAATATTTCCCCATACTTAGCTTCGTGTTCTTGATGCTTGGTAATTTTTTCTACGTGATCATTTGATCTAATAATTTGACATTTGACAACAGAGTAACATTCGCGGCTTAGCCAAGTAAATAGGGCACAAAAAGGAAGTAACAATCAAAAACACACCATTTAGAAAGGTTAATTGTAAATGCAACGCTTATTATGCAGCTTGCAGAAGTACAATTTATCAACATATGACTTAAGATTAATAATTAAACAGATAGGAATCAGCATGTATGACATAAGAATCTAAGTCTTGGAATTTTGGCCCCAATCCCCTTCCATGATAATGCGAGACAACGTGGCTTATATTGATAGCAAGACGTTTGGGGAAAAAATCCTACATGTATGTGTATTCTGTTCATGAAGAAATATTGAGATATTACATTTACTATAATACAGATAGCATATATAGCATATGTCTTCATCCTAATAAACTGAATATATTTTGCAGATTACAAAAAATAAAGCCATCACAAGAACCCCCAACAATATCTTGGGTTCATGCTAAACACCATAGCTCTCCACTGGATATCAAATGATCCGTCCCTTCATGTCATGTGGACGAATGACGTGACGTCGCGTTATTATCGCGAATAGGCGGAAAGGTAACATATGCCGCATGGACGATTTTAATACCACAATGGAATACCGGACTTTTTCCATACGAATACCTAATGAATAGTTCTAAAATAAATTATGCATATTAACCATCTCTCATTTCTATTTTTCATCACTAAATACTCGGGGAAAGCTCAAAATGAAAATAACGTTTCATACCCTCATGTATGTCGTCATTTCATTGTGTGTAGCCAGCATGGCTAACATATACTACTACTACTACTAGGGATATATAACGGTTCAGCGATGGCAATATGTGTCTCTCACTTGTTGTAATAGACGACATACTTTTAAATGTTATTGTTAGATTTCCTATACAGGACGCTAATGCTACTACCTGTGAAACCCTTGGGGCGGCCTCGGCAGAGACAAACTGACAGATTGATGACGGCCGCCGCAAGAACCACGAATGCCACTGCAAGACCTGTCGCACCGCCTACAGACAAGCCTAAGTGCTGGTCATCTGTGTGGAGGCAAAATATAAATAATAATAAAGAAAATGGACGAATATTTTTTCATTAATTTTTGTAGCTAAACCTTCAGTATATTAGTAAACATATCTATCTTGTTCTTATATCTCACATAACATATTTCTTATCGACTTTCTCGCCAGAGTATACTAGTTGTTTTAGAAGAAAACTCTAGGGCTTCTGCCTGTTTTTTATTTTTTGGAATTTTGTCCTTCTACCTAAGCATTTTCTACTTCTATCGTTGAAGAAATACGCATCTGCTAACAGGAATCTAGGTGAATGAGCTATTTCTTGGTTACAAGGTTAGTTGCCCACCTGATCATAAGATCAACAACAACAAGTTAGGAATCAATGGGTTGTTGACAAAATATGAAGTAAATACGATATGATATAATGTCACAATGATAATGCTAACCGATTGGTGTCGTTTCATCCGCTATAACTTGTACAGAACCTGAAACAGATAGATCACTTATAACGTCGTGACACATTTCACAATACATATCCATGTCTATTAGAGTTCATCAAAATAAAATAACTAAGGTTTTGATGCACAAGTTGAGCATACCGTAGTCCAGTGTATTATATTTATTAGTGTATTATAGCGAAAACAATATGGTATCCCATTAAATACATATTAGACTTGCTATCAAGTCACTTAAATATGGGGTTTTATGTCACGAATAAAATATGTGATATAATGTCACAGTAATAATGCTAACCGCTCAGGGTCGTTTGTTCAGCTACGACTGGTGCAGGACCTGAAACAGATACATCACTTTTAACGTCGTAACGGATTATAGGAACCAACGGGTTGATAAAATGTGAAGCAATTACGATATGATATAATGTCACAGTAGTAATGCTAACCGGTCAGGGTCGTTTGTTCAGCTACGACTGGTACAGGACCGGAAACAGATACATCACTTTTAACGTCGTAAAGGGTTATAGGAACCAAGGGGTTGTTGATAAAATGTGAAGCAATTACGATATGATATAATGTCACAGTAATGATGCTAACCGGTCAGGGTCGTTTGTTCAGCTACGACTGGTACAGGACCGGAAACAGATACATCACTTTTAACGTCGTAAAGGGTTATAGGAACCAAGGGGTTGTTGATAAACTGTGAAGCAATTACGATATGATATAATGTCACAGTAGTAATGCTAACCGGTCAGGGTCGTTTGTTCAGCTACGACTGGTACAGGACCTGAAACAGATACATCACTTTTAACGTCGTAAAGGATTATAGGAACCAACGGGTTGTTGATAAAATATGAAGCAATTACGATATGATATAATGTCACAGTAATAATGCTAACCGGTCCGTGTCGTTTCTTCAGCTACGACTGGTGCAGGACCTGAAACAGATACATCGTTTCTAATGTTGTAAAGGATTATAGGAACCAACGGGTTGATAAAATGTGAAGCAATTACGATATGATATAATGTCACAGTAGTAATGCTAACCGGTCAGGGTCGTTTGTTCAGCTACGACTGGTACAGGACCGGAAACAGATACATCACTTTTAACGTCGTAAAGGGTTATAGGAACCAAGGGGTTGTTGATAAAATGTGAAGCAATTACGATATGATATAATGTCACAGTAATGATGCTAACCGGTCAGGGTCGTTTGTTCAGCTACGACTGGTACAGGACCTGAAACAGATACATCACTTTTAACGTCGTAAAGGATTATAGGAACCAAGGGGTTGTTGATAAACTGTGAAGCAATTACGATATGATATAATGTCACAGTAGTAATGCTAACCGGTCAGGGTCGTTTCTTCAGCTACGACTGGTACAGGACCTGAAACAGATACATCACTTTTAACGTCGTAAAGCATTTCAAAATACATATATATATACAGCCTTAAGATTATAGCATCGATCTTAATCCATGAATCCCTATTTAAATGACACAGCACACAAACTAATATTTCTCCTTAGCCCCGGTCTGTGAATCTAAAGATTATGTCACAATTCGCCTGAATATACAAACATATGGTCGTGGCTTCGTGAAATCAATGTGTTGCATAATAAACTAATGCATTTTTGCTGATTTTTGTTAGTACACAGATAGCAACACAGTAAGTATAACACTAATATTATACATACTCTGCGATATCAAGCATCGACAATTTATAGACAGTATATCATTTCACTGACCGTCATCACACATGAAGGCCCCAAACTTGGCATGGCAAGGGGCATCAACCCATGTTCGGTCGTGAGCCCCCATGTTGACAAAGATACACTTGTTGTTTGGAGAAGAGCCGTTGTTTGGGCCAAAGTGGTAGTACCCCATTGGGGTATACACACTAGACAACTGTCCAGTCCCTGCAGATTAATAAAATAACAACAAATGGCCTTGGTTAAATGGATAAATTCCTAATTCAATTAAACGGCGAAGAATATCACAAACACTGTTTATGGAGACAAATCAATATGGAAACAGAAACGATCAATTATTAATGTCCATTAAATATGTATATAATATATCTGCTTATCTATATATACATTGATGGAACTAAATAGGTTTCAGAAATGTATGCGTTTTAAAACCTTAAAATATGTTTTTATAATAAATAATATTTTTATGACGCAATACACAAGAAAACCCCACTTTTCGAAAACAGGATATAGCACTCCGGAACATCGTGGCCTTAGTTTTACCGGACAGTATATAACGCCGTTTTCGTTACACACAGGTACTTAAACACCTTAAACAACTTTTCATTTGTACAATTAAACTGGTTCTCAGTGGCAAACGTGCCGGGACAATTGAGCGATTTATATCAGCTTCCACCATAAATGTTCAGTAAAATCACCACTAAAACCATTTGGCACTCTTGTCCACAACTTTACGAACGTTTAGGAAAATGCATATCTGACTTCTGGAAGTTTTTGCCAAGAGTGAATATATCGCGAAAGCATATTATATATAAATATACACCACGAACAATCATAATTAATTGCAAACCAGTCTCGTCTGTGGGTTGTACCGAATAGCCAGACACTAAACAGTACCAGCCAGATTAGCTGTAATCTTGTCCTTCAATACATTACAGTAAAAGTTGTGATCGGTTTTTTTCTTGGTGGAAAGAGGGAGAACTCTCGCCAAAGGCGAGCTTTCTACTAGGACCACAAGGCGGCCCAAAACGCCACTTATTCCGTTATTCGTCATGACCATCTCCTACCTGAGACCCAGTGCCACGGCCACCTGTGAACACCGACCCAGAGGTACATGTTGTAGATGTTCAATCCTGTCTTGTCGTTAAGCCCCTGAATGACCTTGACCACGTTGTCGGAGAGGGAGGCAAGGTCACCGCCGGCCGCTATGCACCTGTTCCGGCAGTTGTACCACGTATCGGCAGGACTACTGCTCCAGATACACTTGTCCCCATGGAGGACTTCGTCGAAGGGACAATCAGGATCTGGACCCACAAGGAAACTGTGACATAAATACTGTAAACCAATGCCGCTAAGGGTTGTGCCTCTAATCGTTAGGCCTGATATCCATCTTTACAACGCAGGGGGCGCTGACAGTCATGGGTCGCAATCTTTCACCGATCGACGCTCCGCGACCTGGAACTTGATTGCCCTATGACCTTACTTAACAGCCATGTCATCTCTGTGACAGCCATCACCTCCGTGACTCCCTGTAAACGCTGAGGTCGTCATCTCTCGTGAAGCCATTTTTAAAATAGCTTGACGTTTGACACACCACTGCCCTAGTACCTGTAAATGGACCCAGCACCGCTGCACATGGTAGAAATAAATATTACCTGGTGACTATACTTTCAATACTAATTACAATCAACCCCCTGCATTCACAAAGACATGCACAACATGGCAGAATGTCACTAGTTCCGGTTCCAGTTACAGGAATGGTAATAATGTATTCATGTACGATCTTATGGTCAGTCCTTTCTGTAAAAATGGTATTTAAAATTAAAAGTGGTATTTTCAACAATAAATTGGTTCACCAAGTATAGTTCAATGCTTATCGAGCAGGGCAATTTAGATCCACTGAGGCAATATCGCTAAAGTTACTCAAACAGAAACGTTTCCTCGAATAACCATTTTTAATCTTTGAACGAAAAATTTTACCTTTAGGTCCTTATTGTTTAACACAAATATGTAATGTGCACTAAACAACAGTTCTTGCTGCCCCGTCTGTCGGCATGTTTATACTTTGTCATATTATGTTAATGCCACTTATTATTTCGGCCGACAAACACATGTTAAATCTAAAATCACATCTAGCTGATTAAAAACCCGTCTTACTAATTAATTTGCATCGGGGATGAAAGTTCGTACACCCGAGATGCAATGACATTTGTTTACCTTTTTTCCTCTCACACAGACAGTTGTAGTGAGTGCTGCAAGACTGGATGGTTGTCTTGTACCTATAGGTGCAGCCACAGGTACCGGACCGAGGTACTGATCCTTGATAACCTTGAGGAAGTGACAAGGTGTACTTGAAGGAGGGATCAACAAAACCATTTTCATGTTGTACTATGGGACATGAACTTTATATTTACTGTAACACCCGCATGTATATGAATCAAAAATCAAGGGGGCCACCTCGATAGCTCAGTGGGTTAGAGCGTTCGCATTGAGTGTTCAGGCCACACGAGAGCCTAACGGACACGTGGATCGGCGGTTCGTGCCGCGCTGTGGTCATTTCTGTGTGATCGTATCATAAAGATCCCAAGTCCTTCTTCGCAAACAGTAGGGGGTTACCCCCGGGGGCATGGCTCCACTCTCCCTTCCTTCTCCCTTTGACGCGATATGACCAAAAGTGGTTAAAGCTTTGTGAATATAAAACCCAACCCAACCAAGAAAGTGGCCACGTTCCTACGAAGTCAGTTGAGATTACACCTTCTTGTCGTTTAGCCCAGGTGTCCAGTACAAAGAACTGGGCCCCGTCCACATCTTACCTGGGATACAGTCACATTGACAAAGGGCAACTTTGCCCAGAGACGTAACAAACATAATTTAACCATTAATATTTGTTCTGTATAGGTGCCGTACCTGTGACCAGCTTGCCGTTGAGCCTCATGAGCGCGTTGTTATCCGAGCGGCGACCGGCCAGCCAGGCGTCCACGGTATCGGCGAGAGGGGGCGCTGCGTTCAGTGCATCCTGCGTGTCCTGGTCCCACACCGCCGTGAGGTGCAGTCCGTGGACCTCGCACTGCTCGTTAGCAGTCGTCCACGTGTCGCCAGCCGTGTCGTTGAAACTGAACACGTGGTAGCAGACGTTGCCATGACACCACCGCCAGGTCTTCTCGTTGAACAAATAAGCATCTGCCAAAATGGATTAAACGAAATTTAAGTGAATGAATTCTTTATTGGCTGCACCAATTAGGTGCCATCCTAATTATGAAATCATCAACAGCAACTATAGTTCGACTAAATAGGAAATTACTAATCACTGAATACCGCTAAATTGTAATGGTAAATGGTTTACCCACTAACATAATCCAAACGTGTTAACTTGTACCAGTGTTACCATGTTATATGTCATTAATGCACATGTGTGGACCTGATGGCCTTGAAACTATAAAGGTATCTATCTTACACCAGTGCCATCTAAACGGTCTTCTAGTTCACTTATATGCTGGAAACCTATAATCGGCGTACGTACCAATGACGCACAGCAAAATAACATTTTGTTATTGGTTAATATCGCTACATTATGGGAACCAATGGGTTTTTGATAAAATATGCAGCAACGGCGATACGATATAATGTCACCGTATTAATACTAACCGCTTGGTGTCGTTTGATCAGCTATAACTGGCACAGGACCGGAAGCAGAAACATCACTTTTAACGTCGTGAAACATTTCAAATTGACTGGCGGAGCGCCAGCAGTCGTGCAGATGCTTTGGCATGCACAAGTTTAATTTAATAGAATATTTGAATACAGGCAAAATACATACAACTCATGGTGTAGGAAATGGGCAAACATGTCTGCGGGATATATTGTGGATAAACCATCAATATATTGGTAAATATATAACGTTGCTCACTTGTTATATGTTTTAGAGACTTTCACGTACGATTGTTTCCAGAATGTTAGTCAACACATCAGTTATTAGCTGTTTTACAAGAACACTGTTCGTCGTGTTTGTATTTTTGTCTTTTCCCCCTGTATTTTCGACATCTGTCGTTGAAAAAATAAGCATCTGCTAAAAGGAATTAAATGAATTCTATGTCAATGATGTCAATATTGGCTACAAAAAGTAGTTGCCCACCTGATCATAAGATCGGAAACATCAAGTTATTACCAATCAATAGGTAATTACTAGTCAATTAATATCGCTAAATGGTCAAGATATAACAAACTCGTGATTTAAAGGAGAAGCGGCATTTTTTAAACCATCTTCAATTTCACGTATATGCGAGAAACGTACAATCCTTTCTCTTTATTTGGCGTTTGAATTGAAGCGTGAATTCCAATAACGTACAGATATATATCGTATTTTACAGATAAAGATACCTGCATTATTGGAATCAACGGATTGCTCACAAGATATGAAGCACATCCGATATGATATAATGTCAGAGTAATAATGCTAACCTCTCGGTGTCGTTAGGTCACCTATATCTGGTGCAGGACTTGAAGCTATAACTGGTACAAGACCTGAAACAGATACATCACTTCCAACGTCGTAGATCATTTCAAAAGACATATATATGTATACTGCTTTAAATTTATCGGATCGATCACCATCCATGAATCATTATTTTAGATGTCTCAGCGCACACACTTAGATTCCTCCTTGGCCCCTAATCTAAAGATTATGTACATAACGCTTGAATATCCAACATTTAGTCTTGGTTTAAGGGAAATACATGTGTGCACAAAGATGGCCTCAAACACTAATGCATTTTAGAATTTATTTGTAAATACAAGGATAGCAAGGCAATAAGTCTAATATTATACATATTCTGAGACAGCAAACATCTGGTTTAACGAAGATGCTAATGATGCAAAATCTATTGAAAGCTATTATTTGACCAACAACAAAAAATAAAAATATATATATATAATTTCACTGACCGTCATCACACATGAAGGCCCCTAACTTGGCATGGCAAGGAGCAGCAACCCATGTTCGGTCGTGAGCCCCCATATTGACAAAGAGACACTTGTTGTTTGGAGAAGAGCCGTTGTTTGGGCCAAAGTTGTAGTACCCCATTGGGGTATGCACACTAGACAATTGTCCGGTCCCTGCAGATCAATAAGTAACAACGAATGATTTTGGTTGAATGGAATAATTGCGAATTCAAATAAAAGGCGACGAATATCACAAACACCGTTCATGGAGAAGAATAAATATGGAAAGAGCAGTGTGCAATTATTAATGTTTCATAAAAACACCATTTTTGAAACAGAGATATGTTGATATTAATGCTGTTTCTGGTATATATATATATATATATACATATATATATATATAATCTGTATCAAAAAGGATTGAATAATGCCCGCGATATCCGAGTTTTGATGAAAAGGCCGCAGGTTGCAGACAGGTCACAAAGGTCACCTACCTGAGACCCAGTACCACGGCCGCCTGTGAAGACCGACCCAGAGATACATTCTTGAGTGGTCCAATCCGGTAATGTCCTTCAGCCCATCCATGACCTTGGTCACGTCGTATGAGAGGGAAGAAAGGTCACCGCCGCCCTCGCTGCACCTGTTCCGGCAGTTGTACCAGCTGGCGGCCGGACTACTGCTCCAGATACACTTGTCCCCGTGGAGGACTTCGTCGAAGGGACAATCATGATCTGTACCCGTAAGGAAACTGTGACATGAGTATTGTACAGACCAATGCCGGCTGGGAGTGATATTTGCGAGCAGTTTGCCGCAAACCGCCATCTTGTATCTTTTTATTAAGCCAGTACCACAGGCCTGTGATGGACAACTCCCCAAATGATTAACCCAAAAGTTTATCTAAATATTGTTAATCCGAACTATTGATCGAGCAGCATTTCGACGTGGTATTATTGACACTTATAATCCCGATTTATGCATTCATTATCGGATCATCAAGACATTGATAATACGAGGTCTTCCATTCATGGAAAAATAGAGGAGGTAATTTTCCCGCCAAAATGCTCTGGTAGGGTTCAATGTTTATGCTTAGGAATTTTTTGCAGAACAAAAGGGCGATTTGGAAAATTGACAAAGCTGATAATGGTTAAGCAAATTCAAAAAAAAAATAGTTATCGCGTTACGTTACAAACGGACACACACAGAGAGACACACCGAGCACACAGACATAAAGATGCAATTCCATTACCTGTTTCCCTCTCACACAGACAGTTGTAGCGTACACTGCAAGACTGGACGGATGTCCGCCGCCCTTGGGTGTAGCCACAGGTACCGGACTGACCAGTCATACGTCCCGAATTATCTTGAAGAAATGAAAAAGATTTGCATTATGCAATAATTCATTTCAAAGCCATGAACAAGGTGTGAACGAGGATTCCCCATCAGCTGCAGATTAATAGCTTATTGGTATATCGCCCGGTCAGTACGTTTATTCCAAACCCAATCAAATCAAAGCCTGGTTCCGGGAAGCTATCTGTCACAGTTTGGCGTACGTGTGCACAAAAGTAATCTGAAAAATCTGCAGCCAGGAAGTTATGCAATTACGCAGAAAATACCACTTGCTCAAGCAATATCACTGGATAATGTCAAGGAGTAAAAGGAGGCTTATATCAAACATAGGTGTTAGATTTGGCCTCTTTTGCAGTTGAATTCGGCTTCTATAAGTTTATGGGACTCAATTCGTGATTATAGATTTTTAAAGTATTATTGATTTCTGAAGTGGTATTGATTATGAAATAGAATTGTTTATTGAAGTATTATGGATTATTGAAGTATAATGGATTATTGAGGTATTATGGACTATTGAAGTATTATTGATTATTGACGTATGACAGAAAAACGGTGACCATTCTGTTCTATCGTTACAACTGTTTGGTGGCAACCAATATCTTTCGCTTGCAACTGAAAGAAAATGAATGAGGCAAACAGATGTTTTGCTGTGAGGCTGTTATAGATTAACTAGCTGTTTTCATCGAAACAAAAATACACTTTACACAGATACATATCTTGACTGTCAAAGTACAGCATTTAAGAAGGACCTGAAAGCTAAGAAGCATGCCAACCGGATTACATAACTGAAATCACTTGCTCGGTGTGTACCACGAGAGCGTTAAATAATGATTATTGATCCTAGGCGCGTATCCAGGCTTTTTAAATGGGGGGAGGGGGATACCACTTTGGACCAAAACAGGGGATCCACAAGATAAGCCCAGGTTTCCAGTACAGACTGGGCCCCCATGCACCCACATCTTATATGGCATACATACATACCATTGACACAACTTCGCTTCAAAACGCAACAATTATAATTTCATTATCCTAATTTTGGGCTAATGAACAAAACTGAAGTTGTATCTTTATAGGCGCCGTACCTCTGAAGAACTGGCCGTTGAGCCGCGTGAGCGTGTCGTTATCAGCGCGGCGACCGGCCAGCCAAGCGTTCACGGTATTGGCGAGAGGGGGCGCTGCGTTCAGTGCATCCTGCGTGTCCTGGTCCCACACCGCCGTGAGGTGAAGTCCGTGGACCTCGCACTGCTCGTTGGCAGTCGTCCACGTGTCGCCAGCGGTGTCGTCAAAGCTGAACACGTGGTAACAGACGTTGCCATGACACCACCGCGTGGTATTCTCGTTGAATAAATAACCATCAGCTAAAAGGGATTAAACGGAATATAGGTGAATGAATTCTTTATTGGCGAGACAAATTAGTTGTCAACCTGATCATGGGACCAGCAACAAGAAGTTAGTACGATAAATTACTAATCAATTAATCCCGCTAAATGGTAATGACAAATTCGCACCAGTTCCATCTAAACAGTCTTCTATTTCACTTATATGCTTTAAATCTGTAATCGCCATACGCACCAATGACGTACAGAAATATAACATAATTTACTGATAAATATGGCTGGATTATAGGAACCAACGGGTTGTTGATAAAATGTGAAGCATCTACGGTATGATATGATGTGACACTAATAATACTAACCGCTCGGTGTCGTTTGATCAGCTATAACTGGTACAGGACCTAAAGCAGATACACAGATAAGTCACGAAACAGATCAAAGTACACACGCATTTCAGAATAGTTTATAAAAAACATGCCATAGTAGTTCATGAAAATAAAGTAACTAAACCCTTGATACATAAATTGTATATATCGTATTCCAGAGTATTATTAATGAATTATATCGAAAAGAATACGGTATCCCATGAAATACAATACATATAGTGTAATCAAGTCCCTTAAATAGGTGGCTTTATGTCACACATATAAGTTGCACACCACGACTTAAAGCATACTTGAGAGAGGCATTTTTTGTCGGTGGTTGATATAGTTTAGAAGGTTGAGTTGCAGAGTGTTAACTTCTTAAAGTTACATTCTCATACAACAATACTTTATCTGACAAAGGACTGTATGTAAGTGATGTACTTATGTTCTTAATATATAAAGACGTACTTTGATAATAACACAATAAATATCATGGCACTGTGTTAAAACACTTGTTTTCCAAACTGCTGCATATTGTGTTCGAATGTGTTTTGCTCTTTTAAAGATATTATGTAAGCTTATATACTATATTTTCGAAATAAATAGACATGCAACCTCCTATGACCATACAAAAGCTGTTGAAAAACTAGTTCGAAAAAAGGCCTCTAATTAATCACAATATACTGATTTCATCCCAACTGGTAACAGCGGCGGACTCCATGCTAAACAGTGGGGCAATTGAGGCTTAATTTCGATTGTATCCCTAATTAGATTCATTTTCAACTTTTGCGCATAAAAGATCATTCTGATGGTTAAATCTGACGTAGGGCTGAGGGACTATAGCGTTAGCGCAGCACCCAGGGGGTTTGTTTAGTAACTGGTACGTTTTACAGCACCGTGACTGGCGATTGGAGCGCCAGCAGTCGTGCAGATGTTTTGGCTGGCACAAGTTTAATTTAATAGATTATTTGAATACAGGCAAAGATAACTCATGGTATAGAAAATGGGCGAACATTTCCTCGGGACATTTTGTGGATAAACCATCAATAAATTTGCAAATTTATCTTATGTTACTCATATGTTATACGTGTTAACGACTTTCACGTACGATTATTTCTAGAATGTTAGTCAACACAAGACCACTGGATGGTTTCTGCTTGTTCGTCTTGTTTGTATTTTTATCTATTTCCCTGTATTTTCTACTTCTATCGTTGAACAAATACGCATCTGCTAAAAGGAATTAGACGGGTTCTATGCCAATATTGGCTGCAAACAGTAGTTGCCCACCTGATCATAAGATCAGAAACATCAAGTTGTTAAGAATCAATAGGAAATTACTAGTCGATTACTATCGCTAAATGGTCAAGATATAACAAACTCGCACAATTAAAAGGAGAAACGGCATTTAAACCATCTTCAATTTCACTTATATGCAAGAAACGTACACTCGTCTCTCTTTATTTGGCCTTTAAATTGTAGAGTGAATTCCAATGACCGAGTTACGTACAGATATATATCGTATTTTACAGATAAAGATACCTGCATTATTGGAATCAACGGATTGCTCACAAAGTATGAAGCACATACGATATGATTTTATGTCAGAGTAATAATGCTAACCGCTCAGTTTCGATTGATCAGCTATATCTGGTGCAGGACCTGAAACAGATACATCACTTCCAACGTCGTAAATCATTTCAAAAGACATATATACATACTGCTTCAAAATTATCGGATCGATCACCATCCATGAATCACTATTTTAGATGTCTCAGCGCACACACTTAGATTCCTCCTTGGCCCCTAATCTAAAGATTATGTACATAACGCTTGAATATCCAACATTTAGTCTCGGTTCCGGGGAATAAGTGTGTGCACAAAGGTGGCCTTAAACCCTAATGCATTTTGACGTTTTTTATAAATGCAAGGATAGCAACACAATAAGTATTATACTTGTCTAATATTATACATATTCTGATACAGCTGCCTTCTAGTATAACGAAGATGGTAATGATGCAAAATCGAGAATTAATAGAAAGCGTATAATTTTACCAACACAAAATACATAGAAAAATTACATATGCAGATAATTTCACTGACCGTCATCACACACGAAGGCCCTTAACTTGGCATGGCAAGGGCTATCAACCCATGTTCGGTCGTGAGCCCCCATATTGACAAAGAGACACTTGTTGTTTGGAGCAGAGCCATTGTTTGGGCCAAAGTGGTAGTACCCCATTGCGGTATACACACTAGACAATTGCCCAGTCCCTGCAGATCAATAAATAACAACGAATGACTTTGGTTAAATCGATAAATTGCGAATTCAATCAAAAGGCGACGAATATCACAAACACCGTTCTTGGAGAAAAATAAATATGGGAAGAGCAGTGTGCAATTATTAATGTTCATAAAGAAATCCCATTTTTGAAACAGAAATATGTTGATAATAATGCTGTTCCCGTTATATATAAGCTTATATATATATATGTACATTGTTGGAACTAGACAGTGTTCAGAAATGCATGCCCTTTAAAAATCTATGTCCTAAAAAGGATTTAATAACGCCCGCGATGTCTGAGTTTTGATGAAAAGGCCGCAGGTTGTCAACAGGAGGTCACTACCTTCCGCCATATTTAGTTGATCGTATCTGCAGTTACGGGCCGCCGCGTGCGTACAGTGCACAGGACAGCCTAAAACGCCACTTATTCCGCTTTCTGTCCCGTCGATAACCTACCTGAGACCCAGTGCCAAGGCCGCCTGTGAACACCGACCCAGAGGTACATTTTTGAGTGGTCCAATCCGGTAATGTCTTTCAGCCCATCAATGACCTTGGCCACGTTGTAGGAGAGAGAGACAAGGTCACCGCCGCCCTCTCTGCACCAGTTCCGGCAGTTGTACCAGCTGGCGGTCGAACTACTGCTCCAAATACACTTGTTCCCATGGAGAACTTCGTCGAATGGACAATCATGATCTGGACCCGAAAGAAAACTGTGACATGGATATTGTAAAAACCAATGCCGGATGCGGGGCACTTTTGTGACCAGTTTGCTTCAATCCGCCATCTTGTATCTTACCATTAAACCAGTACCACGGGCCAGTGATTGACAACTCCCAAAACAATGAACCCAAAAATGTATCTAAATACTGTTAATCGGAACTATCGATCGACGGAGTTTGTATTAACACCTATAATCCCGATTTACGCATTAATTATCGGATCATCAGCACATAAATGATGCGAATCGAACTCGTATACAAATACGCAGATGGCGGGTGGAAGTTAAATTCTACTTCTCACTTAGACATATATATGTAAAAGAGAGGGTTGTGGAGGTAATGCTACAATTACAACACGTTTCGCGGGGAAGGGTTGCACAAGTTCTGAGGGAGGCGTATTCAAAAGCGGCCGATCAGTATGAAGCCGGTTAATTTCTTTCGGATTGTTGACAGGGATTCTCCTGTATTCGGGAAACTTAGAACCGTCTTAAATTGTTCCTCAACATATAGTTTTCGATTTTAATGTCAGGGGCACCCCTGCCCCCCCCCCCCCCGGTCGCAAGTTTTTGAGAGAGCAACCCCCCCCCCCCCCACTCCCTTGGCAAATCCCCAGATTCGCCCCTGAATGTAATACAAATATGTCAAAATTCAAAGATTATAATTCTGAGGAACATACTGAGGCAACTTCACTTTTCTGGGGTTCTGACAACTACTCTCTAACCTTGACCCTGACTGCTGGTACATCGCCTTGGTCAATATAGTCTCCCGCTATTTCGTACGCAAGTTGTCCTTTGTCTGATTGTTCCATTCATGGCGACATAAAAGAGGTCATTTCCCCACCAAAATGCTCTGGTAGGGTTCAATGTTGAATTTTTTTGCAGAACAACTACTTGGGCGATTTGCACAATAGACAAATCGGATAATGGTTAAGCAAATTTAAAAAACAACAATACTACGACCTTGACCTTTGATCTACATCGCCCACCTTTGAATTGGCCTGAAGATGGTCATTCGGAATCGGTTGGGGAATGTAAAACTCGATATCTGAAGGCGTTCGATAGTTATCGTGTTCCGTTACAAAGTGACAAACACAAACAGACACACCGACATATAGGTGCAATTCCATTACCTGTTTGCCTCTCGCACAGACAGTTGTAGCGTACACTGCAAGACTGGAAGGCTGTCCTGCTTCCTTGTGTGTAGCCACAGGTACCGGACTGACCATGTGACACAACACCGTAGGCACCCGGATATAGTAGCAGACCCCGATATCTCGAATTATCTTTAAAAAAATAAAATGTGTAGCATTACGCAATAATCCATTTCAAGACCATGAACAAGATGTGAACCGGGGATTTCCCATGAGCTGCAGATTGATAGCTTATTGGCTTATTGCCTGGTCACAACGTTTCTTCCAAACCCAATCAAATCAAATCCTGGTTCCTGTCACAGTATGGCGTGCGTGTGCACGAAATTAATTCGAAACCCAAACATTTTTCAATTTTCTTTTATAATTTCAAGGAGAACGCCCGCGCATTTGTCTTTGTCATTACCGTTTGACATAAATTTCATGACTCTCAACATTTAGCCAGGAAGCTATATCAATTACGCAGAAAAGTACTTCGCTCAGGCAATATTCCAGAAGAATGTCAAGGAGTACAAAACGTATTATTGATTTTTGAAGTATTATTGATTATGAAGTAGTATTAATTATTGAAGTGGTAGTGATTACTGAAACATTATTGATTATTCACGTGTGACCAAAAAAAAGGTGACCATGCTGTTTTATGGCTACCTCTGCTTGGTAACAACCCTTTTCTTTTGCTTGCACCAGAAAGAAAATGAATGAAGCAAACCGTTGTTTTGCTGTGATGCTGTTATAGGTTAACTAGCTGTTTTCGAAACAAAAACCGCTTTACACGGATAAATATCTTGACTGTCAAAGTATAACATTTAGGAAAGACCTGATGGTTAAGAAGCATGCCAACCGGATAATATAACTGAAATTCCATGCGCTGCGCGTGCCATGAGAGCGTTAAATAATGATTAATGATCTTAGGCGCGCATCCAGACTTTTGAAATGGGGGGGTACATTGTGGACCGAAAAAGGGGGTCCACAAGATAAGCTCAGGTTTCCAGTACAGACAACTGGGCCCCCACCCACATCTTATATGGCATTCATATATAATTGACAAAGGGCAACTTTGGTCCGAGTCGTAGCAATTATAATTTCTATTATTCCTACTTGTGGTTAATAAACAAAATTGCAGATGTATCTTTATAGGCGCCCGTACCTCTGAACAGCTGGCCGTTGAGCCGCATGAACGTGTCGTTATTTGAGCGGCGACCAGCCAGCCATGCGTCCACGGTATCGGCGAGAGGGGGCGCTGCGTTCACGGCATCCTGCTTCTTCTGGTCCCACACCGCCGTGAGGTGCAGTCCGTGGACCTCGCACTGCTCGATGGCACTCGTCCACGTGTCGCCAGCGGTATCGTTGAAGCTGAACACGTGGTAGCAGACGTTGCCATGACACCACCGTGAGGTCTCCGCGCTGTCCTGAGCCGCACCGCCATCGAGCATCAGAACAACTGCGGACAAATATAACTGTAGTATTAGGTATTCAAGGGTATTTGCCAGGATTTGGAGTCCATTTGGAGCAGCAGATGTGGATCCCAAGCGCGGCCGACCCGCCCCCAGCCCCGGCCCCGGCCCCGGCGTCGTCCGGGGCAGATTAAGATGTTCTGGGTAGAGGGGACCGGTGTTGAGGGATGGCCAAGGTTTAATTTTTTTGTGTGTTTGTCAAATGGTACACTGTAGTGCCGTATGACACCATTTGAAAAAGAGGGGGTTGGGGGAGGGGTGCGTTTCTGACAACACGGAAATATTGGTGACGACATTTTGTCTATGACCATATTGTATCATTCAGCGTAAATTGTGCATATCTTCCAATAACTCTTTATGCCGGTATGTTTTGTTATACCAATATTTTACATGATATTATTAAGAAAATATATTATATAATCTATGCGAATAATGCAGTTCTTATTTAAATGATTGTTGCTATTTTAGACCATGTTGCCATTTCAATGCAACGTTGACAACACTTGGAAATGAACATTTTCGGAAACAAATTAACTACTAGTTTCATGCCAGATATTAAATTCCATCAGAAATGCTTTAAAATTGGCACATCCTTTATTCAACATCACCTCCTTCTTTTAAGAATGAAATAGATATGATCTTGTCGCAAATAATCGATCCGTTCACCTTCTGGTACAGACATATAATCCTAATGTACCACCCTAGCATTCCAAATAGGTTCCACATCGAAACGAGATCAGCGAGGGAGTTGTTACATTACCTAAAAGAAAATACCAGGGAGCTGCAATGTGATATAAAAATTAAACTGTTAGTATAAAATTTATTTGCCGTTAATCGTTCTATTTAAAAAGAAAGCATTATCGAGAAAATCGCACATCAACAGTATAAAATACACATTTTCGCCCATCAAGCGGATGTCGACATGTGTTGAACACGTGACCAGAGTTAGCCAATCATACGCAGGGCGTTAACGTCACTGACGACTACCTTCCGCTGATTCAACACTTTGTTTACATGCGAGCGGTGCGTCTTTGGAACAAGCTGTCGGCTTAACACCTCTCACGAATTGTGACAATCGAATTTGACCCATAAACTTGAAACATCGATGCATTTAGAACAAAATGGTGTACTGTTCAGCTGTTGATTGTAACAATTCAACAGCAAAAACAAGATTATTTTGCTCCCGCTGTCCTCTAGGCGACCAGCAGCTTTTGCGGCAATGGCTACGCAAGATTGCTTGTGTTAGTTTTAAAACAACCAAACATTCACGAGTATGTTCCGACTTACTATGAGAACAATTGCTTTGAGTCGACCCGGCTGAGAGCTTCACGCACCACTCCTCCCCCACCCCCCCCCCCCCCCACCACCCCGATAGACCGCCACCCCACCCACCCTAACCCATACGGCCGTTCTGTAGTACGGCAGTCCTGTCCATACACCCTTCAGTGACAGTGAGTTTCTCACACAGCAGCTGTATCAAGTTACACACTGCCACTCCCGGGGAGGGGGGGGGGGCACTCTATATAGTTAGGTATATACATATGTGCCGCCTAAATGACCCCTTTTTCCTCTCAATCCCCGAAGCAGAAGTCAACAATTTCTTTCGATATGCCCATCTGAGACTGACTTTTTTTCAAACTTGCAGTTCTGGTCTATAAAGTCTTATTGACATCGATAGTGTTCAAATAAGTATCCACCAGACACTTGAATGTCATGAATGTCAGTGTCTATTTTATATGCCTTTTTAACCACAATGTTGTCAGTATCTATATTACATGTCATTTGTAACCAATAAATTCTCTCAGTGACCACCCAAATCGGGCACTTTACTCTCACTCTCCAAATCCTCTACGGCATGGGCGGCACACCTCCACCCCTGTAGTAATGTAATGCCCCCCCACCCCCCCCCGCACCCTCTGCGACCGCTTTCTGAACCATGGCCCGCCACTCTACGAGTCAAAATTGGGCACTCTGCCAACAATGACGATAAACCCATGACTCCACCCCCACCCGGCCCCCAACCGCCCCCACCCTCCCCTCTAGTGCAACACGGCTTTACTGACCACGCGATGCGTCGTCAACGACCTGTATAAACAATGCCTGATCCCCTATCGTCAACCCCTACAGGTGTAACGGCCAGGCTCCTTCTCGCGCCGACTTACATGTTTAGTGGTGCCATCTAGCGAATAGCGGCAGCGTAAGTCAGGATAGGTAGAAGAGCACTCGCTAGGGGGAGTTAGAGTAGCAGGACCGGAAGTAGGACCGTAGCTCGGTAGGGGCGTGGTGAGATTGGGTTTGCAAACTTCCGCCAGAAGAGAAAAGAGAGAGAGAGAAAGTTTAGAGAGAGAAGAAGCGAAGAATCAAGGTTATTAACGTGAGTATCTTTATGAACAGTTTAGCTATCTTTTTATGTAGGTTATCTGGAGGCTTTCTCAGGTACTTTGATGTGTAGCCAGGCATAGTTTAGTTCTATTTTCAAGCGTAGGTATACAGTTACTTCGATTCTCGCCCATTGGTTGAGAGAGCCTGGGGGACGCTTGGGGCTCAGGCTGGTATAAATAGGGGTGCGTCTGAGACTGAGACTGCTGCAGACTTCATGGGTTATACTTGCTATAAGCTTGCCGCAGTAGTCGCGGCTGTAGTGAGTGTGATTTCTGGGTCTGGCACCTTGGGCGTATTCTTTATATGCGAGGTGCTCTCCTTTCCTATTAGTTACCATAGGGTGCTATGAGTTAATATAGGGTGATATGAGTTAATATAGGCTGCTATGAGTTAATATAGGGTGCCATTAGTTACCATAGGGAGCTATTAGTTACTGTATGGGGCTATTGGTTGCCAGTGAAGAAGACTCCAGGGATCCGACTTGCTATAAGCTTGCCGCAGTAGCCGCGGCTTTAGTGAGTTTGCTTTCGGAGTCTGGTTTCTCAGCCATATCTTTGTCATGGTGAGATAGCATTGACGTTGAGGTGATATTCCTCATATATCAAGTATTAATATTAGTGGAGAAAGGTCTGAGAGGCAGGATATAACCGGAATAGCGTATAGTTTTGGTTGAGATCAGCCGTGTATTATTTGCCTTTTATAACCTGTATTTTTGCAAGAGCTGATATCTGTAAATAAATACTGGAACAGTATATTCACATTTTCTTCATCTTGTATGTTTGCTGGTTGCAATATCGAAACTTGTTTGAATGCAAAAAACTGTTAAACCGATAACCGAGTTGTACAAATGCTGAACTGAATAATTTTAAACCCCAACCCCTACCAAGCCATATCTGCGCAGCCGCCACAACACGACACCCCCTCGGCACGTTACACAGGTCCAAACTGGTCCCCGATTAAATCATCAGTTGGTTTAAATTCGGTGTGTACTTTAACTTCTTCGTCCGACTCGCCAGAAATGATAGCTTCCGGTGGTAGTAGTCGTCTAAACCTACTGGTCGCTTCATCGCCGGTGACGTCATCATCAATGCACTGAGGCGGGTGCCCATGGCAATTTGGGTGTTCGTGCAAAAGTGCTTGGAACTTCACTAATGTATGATTTAAAAAAATGTATTCTGTGTAATGTTTAGTTAATTCCCTATAGTTTAACTGGAAATGTAAATGATATGGGCCCGGCATTACCCTTTAAACCACCCATAACATGATTACAACTAACACTTTATATTGCATTATCACCTGGGTCCTTCATGCAAAACTTTTCCTCGACATTTTTGTCATTAAATCACGTTTATGCGTTTTCATTTAATATAGACAGTATGACACACTTACCGAGTACAACGGTGACGAACCTTCGCGTTCCGGTAGCCATCACCGCGCGATGCATTGTGGGGCCTAGGTCTGCGCGTTGCATCATGGGCCTAGCTCCGCGCTCAGCCCTCACTCTGAATAGTGTACCACGGGATGTCTGAAAACACGTCCTGTTAGCACTGAGATAAGCAGATGAGTCCTGTCCCTGTCGAAGGGTCGGTTGAGCGGGCTTGTGCATATGAATATCTGGGTATGGTATCCGGCTATTTTGTCTACTAACGTAGAACGCCTACAGATAGCTAGTAGTGATGTTTTTTAGTTTGTTTGCTGCAATTAGGCCATTAGACACGGGCAATACCAGGCCTGAATCCACAACTGCGTGCCAGTTACCGTTGGTGACAGGCACACTTATATATATAGTAAGACCGATAATTTGACGGAGATAATTTGAGACGGGTAATTTGAAGCTCTGTGGAAAATTGAGTTTATCGGCATTATTGCGCTGATAAGCTCATGCCATTAACTCTCCCGTTATCACCACTATCCCGCCATCCAGCGCGCTAACCCCGACCCCAACACACCGTGACCCACACCCATATGTCATGACACACACACAGGAATAATGACGCGATCATGCATAGTGGAAAGTGTTAATACTACACTGAGGCATTTTGTTCCCTATTTTTTTGACCGATCACTTCACTCCCCTTTCTGGGTGCAACAGTCCCTCCGCCTTGTCCCTACGCCCTTTGGAGAAAGCGTTCATCCCCCCCCCTCCCCCATTCCCCCCATGTCAGTCCAGATATGTAAACCCGGGGGGGTACTTAATGCATTGCTGGGTTTGGATGGTGTCCCCGTTAAAGCACCCCCGCCCCCTTTTCACCTTCAAAAATATCCGGAAGTGGTATTTCTTTCCGTTAACACGCTCTATGAACGAACATGTTGAGAGCCCCCCCCCCCCCACCCCCCATTCCCGGTTGCAAGTTTCAGCGACCCCCCCCCCCTCCCCGACAGTCTCAATTTTTAAATTTTCCACTTTATATCGACATATGTTTCATCGCAAATGTCCGCTCTCTCAGGCATCAAGGGGCATCTGGTTTGGGGGGGAAACCGCCCCCCCCCCCCCAAACCAGATTGGTACTATAGTACCCCCCCCAACCCGGGTATGTCGAGCGATATCAACATCCTCACCCTTACGGTTTTATCTGGCACAAGAGCGAACGCCTAAAATAACTCAACTAATCCGTAACATAGAAAAAGGCTGAGCGGGAATGACTGATATTCAATCACACTTTAAGGCCGTTAAAATATCTTGGGTATAGAGGATAATCCGTAGCAAAGACTTTCTAGCTAGAGCACATTTAAATACCTTTTCTGAAAAATATATCTGCCTACACTTCAAACACGTAACCGTAAACTTATCATAATCAGTTACCAGTGTTTTATCAATAAATCATCTCAGCGCATAGCGAATGCCATGAAGAAAGTCTTGTATTGTTACCTGAGATACTGCAACGAGAAACATTACCTGAAAACTCGGCAATTGCATGTGAGACGACAGGTGGACAAAAACGCTGCCTGTCCTCCAAGGCGTTCGTTGAAGTTGGTCTCACCCAACATCGGACATTTAATAGAAAATCTATAGAAAATAAATGCAAGCCAACTCCCCGGCACCTGGAACGGTCTGTAAGGCGCATGAAAACAATGCTTACGCTACATCGCCCACTTGCTTTTTAACGCGACAACTAAGTGTGTCTCATGACTGGAAATTTTGTTATATAGAAATGCTAGACTATGTATTCGTTTGACTAAAAAATATAAATCATCGTTTGTGTATATAAAGTGTGGTGTGATGTTGGCAAAAACGTCATGGAGAGGTGAATTGGCAAATTTCTTCCGCGCCTGCTTGGGTCTGATATACCGAAGTTGACATTGCGCGAGGGAGTAGAGGGAATATGAAGAAATGACGCAGTATTAGTAATGCTGGGTCGCATTTTGATAGGAACAATTAAAACACTACGACTGAGGAGAGAGAGAGAGCTACGAACACGCTACCAAGCCCCATCCCCTCGGCACGTTACACAATCACAACAATCAATACAACTATAGATCTACTGGTCTACTATAGATATAAGTTATACCACATACCTAAGGCAAGAACGAATTATCTACGGAAGACTGTATAGTATATAAAGGTAGTATGTGCAATAGAATACATTTCAACGCCGATTCCATGTGTATAAACGAGACCTCAGAGCAAAAATATTTGTCTATCACCAAAATGCGTCAAGTGCACCTGACTCTACCATTCAATTAGACTTTGGCTGTTCTATTTATTTCGTTTTGTTCTTTTTTGTTTATTATGACGGAAAATCTTACATTTTTCCGGAATCTATCAGTACGTTGGTTTGCTAAGACGAAAATCTCGATTTTAGGCGCGAAGTATTGTATTGATCAAGGTCACGCTTCCAAGGTCAAATTCACAGCAAGGTCAAGGTCACGAAACATGTTTTCCCACGTAACTTCGTTCATATTTGGTCTAGAGATTCGCAGTTTGTTTGAGAGTATTCTTCAGAGAGAGGCGTAAACGATTTGTCAACTTATATTTTACCTCACATTTATACTTTTCGAGTTATTGGATGATCAATTTTGACATTGCCGAAAGGGCCAAAAAATCGCTGTGACTACATAAGTGCAGGTAGATGACCCATATGTGGTGGAATATGTACCCATATTACTGGCGTCATGTTTGCCAAATTGCATCGAAATCGAACCAGTAGTTTGGACGCTAGCAAATAATCACACTTTAACATGGCCAATCCCATTATAAAGCCTCGATACGCCAAATGACTGATGGCGTGGTAACGTTTCGGCCTATAACCCCGTCGATATTGCATGTACACAGTCGCAGTCGGTACTAACATGTTCAAGTTGCACCTATCACCCCGATTTTCGTCTTTCTCAAGCTATGCTTGACAATCTCGGTATATCTGTCTGCGTGTGTGTCTGTCTGTGTGTCAGTCTGTAACGCTGCGCATTATCGCTCCGATGCCAAAAGACACTGACGTCGAAGTTCAAAAAAAGATGCGGAATGGCATTCGTCACGCCAAGTTTGTAGATGGGCCACGTAGGTCAAAGGTCAAGGTCACAGGAATTTTTCAAAATTCGCTTAACCATTGAAAGATAGGGCCAAGAATCGGGAAGATCGCTATAACGTTCACAGTTTTCACTTAATCACGCTGGAAATTAATTCACGGGTTAGGCCCATAGGTACCTTAATTGTATAACATCTATTAATTTTGCAAATCGCTCGAATAGTTTTTCTATAAAAAAAATCCCAAAATTTAACATGGGACCCTATGGGAGCATTTTGACTGGAAAATGGACTCAATTTCTCCATTAAGGAGCAAGTCAGACAAACGACATTTTTGGTGTAACATGACATTTGCATTTGGGCGCGAAGTAATATATTGGTCAAGGTCACGCATCCACGGTCAATGTCACAACAAGATCAAGGTCACGAACCTCGTAACTCCATTAATATTGGGTCTAGAGATTCGCTGTTTGAGATTATTAGGGAGAGGCACACAAGTATTATGACTTAGATTTTTACGGATACTGAAAGATTTTCGAGTAATCGGCCAATCAATATTGAGCGTACGTGTCCAGTGGCGTTTTGAACTTTGCAAGGCCATAACGCGGTTAATATTTGAGCTGGGGAGCCCCGATTTGGCGTGAAGCTGAAGAAAAATGTAAACTAGGTCTATCTAAACAACCACAGATTTGCCCTAGGATGCTTAGTTTGGCTGACATCATGTTTGTCAAATGGCATCGAAATCGAATCGTTATTTCCAACGCTAGAAAATAATCACGCTTTAAAGCAGCCTACTTACATGCGCCATCTTAGATGTTTTACATTTTAGAATCAAGCCCTAGCGAGTCCCGGTCGACATCATTCATGCTTCTCTCCGGATAGCCCACATGCTTTCAGGATTTAAATTTAAGACATAATATACTTATTGGACATCGAGAAGAGGTTGGTAATACAAAAAATACAGAACATATTGGAGGGATCAGAAGGGTCAAATTGGGAGCTGAGAGTCAATCCGGATTCTAGGGGTCAAATCGGGATCTGAGGTATCAAATCGGGATATGAAGGATCAAAGCGGGGTCTGGACAGACATGGGGTAATCGTAATCAGTAATCGTAATCGATTGTAATCGATTACATTTTCCAATAATCGTAATCGTAATCGATTACATTGCTAATGTAATCGTAATCATGATTACTTTTGATGATTACTTTACAATGTTCACTCAGGCTGTTTTAGTCTTCAAAGTGAACTTCACACTTTCTATCTTGTCAGTATCATAAATGGAAACTGGCCACTGCAGTCCTCCTGTAGAGACACCCCTCCCCCCTCCCAACCACCCCCTACCCTTCGGGTCCTTCCTGCCCCATCCGAAACATAACCAGAGATAACAATTAAGCTGGCTGGGTAACCGAAAGTAGACCCCCTTCTAATCCCATACTTATCTTGTTTGCATTTGATATCTAGGGATGGTCCAGAGCCACCTGTGTTATTGGGAGTGGGTGGGTGGGGGCTTGATGGAATGGTGTTAGATGCTTGTGTTATTGTTCTCTGTATAGATGGATTGGTGAATAGGTGTTTTTATAAAACTAAGCCTAGTGTTAATACATACTGCTGGTAATTAAATCGCCTGCTTCTAAACTCTTTTCCGTCAAATATGTGTGGCCTCGCTATTCCAATGTTCACTGTTTGTTGAAATATGTACTTAAAGGTATAGTTCAGAGCCCATTCATGAAAACACATCATGAAAGTAATCATGATTGTAATCATGATTACTTTCAATGTAATCGTAATCGATTACTTTCATATTTCCTGTAATCGTAATCGTTATCATGAAATTTCCAAGTACTCGTAATCGTAATCGATTACACTTACAATGTTATCACCCCATGCCTGGTTCTGAAGTATCAAAGCGGGATCTGAAGGATCAAAGCGAGATCTGAGGGGTCAATCTGGATCTTAAGGGTTAGTCTGAATCCTATGGGTTCAATCAGGATTCCCTGCTTTCGTGTGGCAGGCCGTAACACGGTGGACCATGTTACAGGGTTGTCGTTCAGCCATATGATACAATCAAAGTCTACAAATAGGTCTAGGAGTGCGTAAAGTGTCGCGTACAGCGCTCGGCCACTCAGCACTGGCCGCCATTATCCGAGCGTAAACGGGGGATGGGGGGCGGGGGGGGGCGAAGAGAGTCCCGTTAAAGGAGCGTCTGTGTCGGATTTTGAACATATGACTGTGTCGATGTCGCTTTTTCGGAGCCTCAGTGTAGGAATTTGGGGGTCGATGCCGAATGTCGATTTTTCAAGTATGGCTGTGTCGCGTGTGGCCATTTACCCCTTCCAGACCCGTGTCTGTGTGTTGGATGCCGGGGTTGCGGTTGGGTGTCACGAGAGGGACGCCTGAGCTAAAAAACTAACGGCTTTCACAGGGTGCCACTGATCTGATCATGACATGAAGCCTGCCTGTTTGTCTCATTTTACCCATATCCATCCATGGATATGGATATGGAGATGGCTTTTATGAATGGTCACGTTTTTTTCGCTTGACCTTTCCACCGACAGCATGTGTTAAAATCTGTCACGTTATGCGAGACACCGAAATCCGGGTTATACAAGAGAGCTCGGTAACTGAAAACCAAGCGACACCAACTTTCTCGCGCAAAACAATAACTAACAATGGGACGTCTGCGAAATATAATGTGACTCGATATGATTTTTCGAATGTTTAGTATTTTTGCTTAACCTTTTCGCCGGATGCGTTTAAAGTTACGCAGAGAGCATGTGATTTAACTTTAAACGATATACGTGATACCAAAGTCCGGGTTATACAAGAGAGATGGGTGACTGCTAACAACGTAGAAACAGTTTTCACGACGGAAACAGTTGCTAGCTATGGGACGCTGATGTGACTCGTGATGTGGCTGTCATCATGAAATTGGCCATGCAATACAAAGATAGCTTTTGTCTCTCCCTCAAGAGAAAAAATTCTTTGTATCCCCACCACGGAATGGCTTAAAGGAAATTAAGGGCGTACTTACGGGGAAAACCGGTGAGCCTAAGAGTTGGTGCTTGCGGCATAAATACAGAATAAACGTTGACTTAGATTTTACCTCACATTGGTAGTTTTGGAGTTATTGGATAATCAAGTTTTTACATTGCCAAAAGTGTAAAAAATCGCTGTACCTACACGACGGCAGGTAGATGACCCATCTGAGGTGCAATATGTATCTATGTTACTGAAATCATGTTTGGCATCGAAATCGAACCATGTAGCTCGAAGGTCAAGGTCACGGGAATTTTTTCAAAATTCGCTTAACCATTGAAAGACAGGAGCAAAAATCGCAAAAATCGCTACTACTGTCACGGTTTTCATTTAATCACGTTGACAATTATCTGTGTGTGTGTGCGTGCGCGCGCGCGCTCTGTGGGTCGCCAAACGCAACATTTCGTTCTGTAACTTTACCGTATCGGTATCTGATATGGCTCGGTCAAGTTCGATAGTGGGATATGTAGGTTGAAGGTCAAGGTCACAGGATGTTTTTGTTCATTCCTTAACTATTGGTACATAGTCGGGAAAATCGCTATAACGTTCACAGTTTTCATTTAATGACGCTGTACATTATGTCACGTATTGAGCCCGTAGGTAACTTGTATCACGTCTTTGAATTGTGCAAATCGCCTTAGTAATTCTTCTGCAAAAAAACATGAGACCCTACGAGAGCTATTAACTATTAGCAACAGCTGGTCTACATCAATCGCGTTGTAACAGTCAGGGTCCCCACACCACGGCATGTCTCATATATCATATGTGGAGGTACGGCCTCACAGCTGAAGGCTATAAGGCAGCGGTTAAAGTGTTCGTGCCACGATTTTGTCTTGTTCAGAGTTAACTTTGTTTAGTGAAGATAAACAAATAACAATTTGTTTTAATGGGAGTTTACATTTTTTTATTCCACGATATCACCATAAACGCGTTCGTCAAAGTAGCAAAAGTGAGATCCGGCGGGGTTATTTCTGGGAGCATTGCATCTGAGCGTTATTTGAAAATTCCCCAATGATGTCACCAGATTGACAGGTGAGATTTGATGCAGTGTGTAGACATCTGTGGTTGAGGGCGTGTATTGTTCTTGGGGAACATGGGCACATGTTGCCAGTTATATGGGTACATATTTCACCACATATGAGTCAGCTACCTGCATTTATGTGGTCACAGCGATTATTTTACACTTTCGGCAATGTCAAAATTGATCATCCAATAACTCGAACACAATAAATGTGAGGTGAAATCTGAGTTTACAGGCTTTTTGCGCCTGTCTCGGAAGAATACTCGGAAACAAACCGTTAATAAGATGTTATACAAGGTACCTATGGGCTCAACACGTGAATTAATTAACAGCGTGACTAAGTGAAAACTGTGAACGTTATAGCGATCTTCCCGGTTCTTGGTTCTATTTTTTTCAATGGTTAAGCAAATTTCACAAAATTCCTGTGACCTTGACCTTCGCGCTACATGGCCCATCTACGAACTTAGTCTGACGATTGCCATTCCGCATTTTTTGCGAATTTGGAAGTCGATATCTTAAGGCATTCAAAAGACAATGCGCTATGTTACACCCAGACAGACACACAGACACACAGACACACAGACAGACAAAACGAACACACAGACATAAGACGAAAATTGAAAATGTTCGTCTTAATGAGCTAAAATTGTGTTGGCGTGGCACAAACACTTTAAGTGGCCTAGCTTCATAGTGATCGCGGTCGTGTTTGGCTGTACATGTAAGAGTGCAGTTCCGCTGTAGAGTAGGGCGCACCATAGCTGCATCATGATGAATGATTGATGAATGAATGATGACTGACTGATGAATGACTGGTGAATGACTGATGAATGACTGATGAATGACTAATAATTGACTGATGAATGACTGATGAATGAACGATGACTGACTGATGAATGACTGGTGAATGACTGCTGAATGACTGATGAATGACTAATTAATGACTGATGAATGACTGATGAATGAACGATGACTGACTGATGAATGACTGGTGAATGACTGATGAATGACTGATGAATGAACGATGACTGACTGATGAATGACTGGTGAATGACTGATGAATGACTGATGAATGACTGGTGAATGACTGATGAATGGCTGATTAATGACTGACGACTGACTGATGAATGACTGGTAAATGACTGGTGAATGATTGATGAATGACTGATGAATGACTGATGAATGACTGATGAATGACTGATGAATGACTGATGAATGACTGATGAATGACTGATGAATGACTGATGACTGGCTGATGAATGACTGATGAATGACTGATGAATGACTGATGACTGGCTGATGAATATGACAATAGCGAGAGTTTGCGGGGCGTTAGGCAATTTTATTGGCCCGACATCAATCTGTAGCAGCCCGCCAATTTTGATTATCGGCCCGAGGCCGCAAGGCCGAGGGCGGATAATGAAAATGAAGGGCTGCTACAGCTTGATGAAGGGCCAATAAAATGCCTAACGCCAAGCAAAACTTGCGCTATTACTATTATTACGAGTTGAATTTAAATTTAAGGCGTTGACCTCTCTCTGCTTCTTTGGTTTAATTTCCGCATGCAACGACAAAAGTAAAGCATTTTTGGACTGACTGTCCGCAAATCGCAAGCCTTTCCACATATAGTTTTCCAGTCGCCTTTTTATACCATGTATATGTTGCCAAGAAACATAGCATGTGCAACTAGGCAACTAGTCATGGAAGCGGGCCATTTAAAGCTATAACTAGAATTATTTTGTGCGTGACGTCATGTTTCATTGTTCTATGCAGCGTCGCCATGGCAACGATTGTCGATTGCATGGGCAGCAGGGCGGTTTGGGTCAAAATACAGCATTTCGGCCGCCTTCAGATGTAACGCTATTGTACTAGTTAACATGACCACCAACTCGTAATAATGGCTGATGAATGAATGATGAATGAATGATGAATGACTGATGACTGACGGTCGAATGACTGATGACTGGCTGATGACTGACTGATGCATGACTGATGAATGACTGATAAATGACTGATGAATGACTGATGACTGGGTGATAAATGACTGATGAATGACGGATGAATGACTGATGAATGACTGATGAAGGACTGATGAATGACTGATGAATGACTGATGAATGACTCATGACTGGTTGATGAATGACTGATGAATGACTGATAAATGACTGATGAATGACTGATGAATGACTGATAAATGACTGATGAATGACTGATGAATGACTGATGAATGACTGATGAATGACTCATGACTGGTTGATGAATGACTGATGAATGACTGATGAATGACTGATGAAGGACTGATGAATGACTGATGACTGGCTGATGAATGACTGATGAATGACTGATGAATGACTGATGAATGACTGATGAATGACTGATAAATGACTGATGAATGACTGATGAATAAATGATAAATGACTAATGAATGACTGATGACTGACTGGTGAATGACTGATGAATGACTGATGAAGGACTGATGATTGACTGATGAATGACTGATGAATGACGGATGACTGGGTGATGAATGAATGATGACTGACTGATGAACGACTGATGAATGACTGATGAATGACTGATGAATGACTGATGAATGACTGATGAATGACTGATAAATGACTGATGAATGACTGATGAATAAATGATAAATGACTAATGAATGACTGATGACTGACTGGTGAATGACTGATGAATGACTGATGAAGGACTGATGATTGACTGATGAATGACTGATGAATGAATGATGAATGAATGATGAATGACTGATGACTGACGGTCGAATGACTGATGACTGGCTGATGACTGACTGATGCATGACTGATGAATGACTGATAAATGACTGATGAATGACTGATGACTGGGTGATAAATGACTGATGAATGACGGATGAATGACTGATGAATGACTGATGAAGGACTGATGAATGACTGATGAATGACTGATGAATGACTCATGACTGGTTGATGAATGACTGATGAATGACTGATAAATGACTGATGAATGACTGATGAATGACTGATAAATGACTGATGAATGACTGATGAATGACTGATGAATGACTGATGAATGACTCATGACTGGTTGATGAATGACTGATGAATGACTGATGAATGACTGATGAAGGACTGATGAATGACTGATGACTGGCTGATGAATGACTGATGAATGACTGATGAATGACTGATGAATGACTGATGAATGACTGATAAATGACTGATGAATGACTGATGAATAAATGATAAATGACTAATGAATGACTGATGACTGACTGGTGAATGACTGATGAATGACTGATGAAGGACTGATGATTGACTGATGAATGACTGATGAATGACGGATGACTGGGTGATGAATGAATGATGACTGACTGATGAACGACTGATGAATGACTGATGAATGACTGATGAATGACTGATGAATGACTGATGAATGACTGATAAATGACTAATGAATGACTGATGAATAAATGATAAATGACTAATGAATGACTGATGACTGACTGGTGAATGACTGATGAATGACTGATGAAGGACTGATGATTGACTGATGAATGACTGATGAATGACGGATGACTGGGTGATGAATGAATGATGACTGACTGATGAACGACTGATGAATGACTGATGAATGACTGATGACTGACTGATGAATGACTGACGATTGGCTGATGACTGACTGATGAATGACTGATAAATGGCTGATGAAGGACTGATGAATGACTGATGACTGGCTGATGAATGACTGATGACTGGCTGATGAATGACTGATGAATGACTGATGAATGACTGATGAATGACTGATGAATGACTGATGAATGACTGATGAATGACTGATGAATGACTGATGAATGACTGATGAATGACTGATGAAGGACTGACGAATGACTGATGAATGACTGGTGAATGACTGATGAATGGCTGATGAATGACTGATGAATGACTGATGAATGACTGACGAATGGCTGATGCAGGACTGATGAATGACTGACGAATGACTGGTGAATGACTGATGAATGACTGATGAATGACTGATGAATGACTGATGAATGACTGATGACTGACTGATGAATGACTGATGAATCAATGATGAAGGACTGATGAATGACTGATGAATGACTGATGAATGACTGATGAATGACTGATGACTGGCTGGTGAATGACAGATAAATCACTGATGAATGACTGATGAATGACTGATGAATGACTGATGAATGACTGATGAATGACTGATGAATGACTGATGAATGACTGATGAATGACTGATGAATGACTGATGAAGGACTGACGAATGACTGATGAATGACTGGTGAATGACTGATGAATGGCTGATGAATGACTGATGAATGACTGATGAATGACTGACGAATGGCTGATGCAGGACTGATGAATGACTGACGAATGACTGGTGAATGACTGATGAATGACTGACGAAGGACTGATGAACGGCTGATGAATGAATGATGAATGAATGATGAATGACTGATGACTGACTGATGAATGACTGATGAATGACTGATAAATGACTGATAAATGACTGATGAATGACTGATGAATGACGAATGAATGACTGATGAATGACCGATGAAGGACTGATGAATGACTGATGAATGACTGATGAATGACTGATAAATGACTGTTGAATGGTTGATGAATGACTAATGAATGACTGATGAATGACTGATGACTGGCTGATGAATGACTGATGAATGACTGATGAATGACTGATGAATGACCGATGAAGGACTGATGAATGACTGATGAATGACCGATGAAGGACTGATGAATGACTGATGACTGGCTGATGAATGACTGATAAATGACTGTTGAATGGTTGATGAATGACTAATGAATGACTGATGAATGACTGATGACTGGCTGATGAATGACTGATGAATGACTGATGAATGACTGATGAATGGCTGATGAAGGACTGATGAATGACTGATAAATGACTGATGAAGGACTGATGAATGACTGATGAATGACTGATGAATGGCTGATGAAGGACTGATGAATGACTGATGCGTGACTGATGTGATGACTGATGAATGACTGATGAATGACTGATGACTGGCTGATGAATGACGGATGAATGACTGATGAATGACTGATGACTGGCTGATGAATGACTGATGACTGACTGATGAACGACTGATGAATAACTGATGAATGACTGATGACTGACTGATGAACGACTGATGAATAACTGATGAATGACTGATGAATGACTGGTGAATGACTACTGAATGACTGATGAATGACTGATGAATGACTGATGAATGACTGATGAATGACTGATGAATGACTGATGAATGACTGATGAATGACTGATGAATGACTGATGAATGACTGATGACTGGCTGATGAGTGGCTGATGAATGACTGATGACTGACTGATGAACGACTGATGAATAACTGATGAATGACTGATGACTGACTGATGAACGACTGATGAATAACTGATGAATGACTGGTGAATGACTGATGAATGACTGATGAATGACTGATGAATGACTGATGAATGACTGATGACTGGCTGATGAGTGGCTGATGAATGACTGATGACTGACTGATGAACGACTGATGAATAACTGATGAATGACTGATGACTGACTGATGAATGACTGATGATTGGCTGATGACTGACTGATGAATGACTGATGAATGACTGATGAATGAATGATGAATGACTGATAAATGACTGATGAAGGACTGATGAATGACTAATGACTGGCTGATGAAGGACTGATGAATGACTGATGAATGACTGATTAATGACTGATGACTGACTAGTGAATGACTGATGACTGACTGACTGATAAATGACTGGTGAATGACTGGTGAATGACTGATGACTGACTGATGACTGACTGATTAATGACTGATGACTGACTAGTGGATGACTGATGACTGACTGACTGATGAATGACTGGTGAATGACTGATTAATGACTGATGACTGACTAGTGAATGACTGATGACTGACTGACTGATGAATGACTGATGAATGACTGATTAATGACTGATGACTGACTAGTGAATGACTGATGAATGACTGATGAATGAATGATGAATGACTGATAAATGACTGATAAATGACTGATGCCTGACTGATGAATGACTGGTGAATGACTGATGAAGGACTGATGAATGACTGATGAATGACTGATTAATGACTGATGACTGACTAGTGAATGACTGATGACTGACTGACTGATAAATGACTGGTGAATGACTGGTGAATGACTGATGACTGACTGATGACTGACTGATTAATGACTGATGACTGACTAGTGGATGACTGATGACTGACTGACTGATGAATGACTGATGAATGACTGATGACTGACTGATGAATGACTGATGAATGAATGATGAATGACTGATAAATGACTGATGCCTGACTGATGAATGACTGGTGAATGACTGATGAAGGACTGATGAATGACTGATGAATGACTGATTAATGACTGATGACTGACTAGTGAATGACTGATGACTGACTGACTGATAAATGACTGGTGAATGACTGGTGAATGACTGATGACTGACTGATGACTGACTGATTAATGACTGATGACTGACTAGTGGATGACTGATGACTGACTGACTGATGAATGACTGGTGAATGACTGATTAATGACTGATGACTGACTAGTGAATGACTGATGACTGACTGACTGATGAATGAATGATGAATGACTGATAAATGACTGATGCCTGACTGATGAATGACTGGTGAATGACTGATGAAGGACTGATGAATGACTGATGAATGACTGATTAATGACTGATGACTGACTAGTGAATGACTGATGACTGACTGACTGATAAATGACTGGTGAATGACTGGTGAATGACTGATGACTGACTGATGACTGACTGATTAATGACTGATGACTGACTAGTGGATGACTGATGACTGACTGACTGATGAATGACTGGTGAATGACTGATTAATGACTGATGACTGACTAGTGAATGACTGATGACTGACTGACTGATGAATGACTGATGAATGACTGATTAATGACTGATGACTGACTAGTGAATGACTGATGACTGACTGGCTGATGAATGACTGGTGAATGACTGGTGAATGACTGATGACTGACTGATGACTGACTGATGACTGACTGACTGATGAATGACTGATGAATGACTGATGAAGGACTGATGAATGACTGACGAATGACTGATGACTGACTGATGAACGACTGATGAATGACTGATGACTGGCTAAGGACTGACTGATGAATGACTGATGACTGACTGGTGAATGACTGATGACTGACTGATGACGGACTGACTGATGAATGACTGGTGAATGGCTGACGAATGGCTGATGCATGACTGATGAATGACTGATGAATGACTGATGAATCACTGATGAATCACTGACGAATCACTAATGAATGACTGATGAACGACTATTTTTTGCCAGGAATACTTTTATTAAACTACTATTACATCCTGTTTTTTCGTAATGTAAACTTGAAGCGTCTAACACTAACGCCCCCGTTAACATTATCATATATATGGAAGATGAGTGGAGCCAAAATTCCCATTCCAAAAGTGTTATGTTCCTAATGCTATGTTCTTAATGCCTCATTCTGTATATGTGTGTTTCAAGTGTTTCAATATTAATGCCTCATTCCAAGCGCTTTATTCTTAATGCCTCATTCTAAGTGTTCCACCTTTATACCATTTGCTTCATGCCTCTTTTTAAATGCTTCAGTATTGATGCAACCTGTTTAATCCTTCATTCTAAAGGCCAAACTCATGTTTGATGTTATATTCTTAATGTTTCATTCCAAGTGCTACATTTTTTAATTTGCATGTCAGTTTGTGTCCTTAATCTTAATCTGGGTCACTGTCATTCACACTTTAAATTATGACGACGATTTTTGGAAATGGACGATACCCATTACCAGCGGTCTGTTTCTGATAACATTAAGGATCTAGGATCTAGGAAATATAACCCCGATCCAATTCCATGTGTGTTACGTAGCGTTTTTTTATCTTTCTGTTTTCGTTTATTTTTAGTATATATTCCATACATGCACGCAAGGGATACACGTTATAGGTTCAGTAACAAGAACAGTTCATTCAGTTTTAACGGGCTACTCTGAAGCATCACGCAAAAAATCGCCCCATACCCTTTGAAATTTACTGGTAAAGTTTCCTCCTAACGCAGCTATATATTTCTCATATATTAAGACATTCTGAAATACAGCATTAAAAGCTGCAAACGTGGGAAATGTTATACACAACGTTTCTTACATTGATTGTGAAATGTATATAAAGGAGATATATAATTTTAATAAGCTACATACATTGTATCATAATCATGGTGAGATATGTGGATATCACATTTAATATTAAACATGCAGAATATATTATTTCACTGCGAAAGTAGATAATTGAGATAGCATCAATTGTCACCAAGGTGGTGACAATGTTACGGCAGTGATGACGATGTAGCCATTGTAGTGGCGATGGAACCAAAGTGTTATACATCAATATATCATATTGATAGCAAAATTAGAGAAGTAATGGAGAATATCAACATTTAATTTTACATTTCCAAAAAATATTATATTATATGGCGTAATATATTGCCGACGATACATACATTGCACGACACGTATTTTCCGCAAACAAGCAAGTTCAGTTGAATACGCAGAATTTACGTTGAAGAACTAACGCATGGACAAATGTAATCACCACGACACTGTCAGATAATTGTCATATTAACCTCTGTCTGACATCATACAAATGAAAGTGCCCCGATTCTGATTCCTAGTGTACTGTTTGTACCAATAAACTCCTGCTGTCGTGCCTCATTGTGTGTAAGGAACATGGCTACAATGTATTACTGCTACGCTTGGGTAACATAACGGCTAAGCGATGACAATATACGTCTCTCAATGTGTACAACAAATGACATAATTTTAAATGTAATTGTCGTGTTGCATTAAATGACGCTAATGTCACCACCTATGAATTATCGGTTTCCAATGCAACAGTGTAAGTCATCCTTGCTTGAACCCGTGGGGAAGCCTCGGCAGAGACAGGCTGACAGACTGATCACGGCCGCCACAAGAACCACAAATGCCACTGCCATACCTGTCACACCGGCAAGAGAAAAGCCGCAGGGCTGGTCATCTGTATAGAGGCAAACATAAATTATAGTAATGAAAATGGACGAACATTTCATGATGAATTTGTATAGATAAATCATCAGTATATTGGTAAATATCTTATGTTGCTCACATTACATTTATTCACGCTAATTTCTCGCACGATTACATCCAGAGTGTTAGTAAACATAGACAAATAGGGCTTCTGTCGGGTTTTCTTGCTTATATATATTTTGCTCCAGCATTTTCCACTTCCATAGTGGACCAAATAAACATCTGCTAAATGGGATTAAACGGATTCTAGCTGAATGACTTCCTTCTTGGCTACAAAAAAAGCAATTGCCCAACACATCTTGAGATGAGCAACAGCAAGTAACATTCAATAGGAAATTATTCATCAATTAATACCAATAAATGGTCAATTAATAACAAACCCGCACCATTAAAAGGACAAACGGTCTTGTATTTCACTTATATACTTATCAGCTCTTCTCATTCAGTTTTTAAATTTAATTATTTTATGATGGCGAATTAGGCACAGAAGTATGTCTATGTAGGCACAGATAAATATAGCTACACTATAGAAACCAATGGGCTGTTGATAAAATATGAAGCCAGTACAATATGATCTTATGTCACACTAATAATGCTAACCGCTCGGTGTCGTTTCATCAGCTATAACCGGCATAAGACCTGAAACAAAAACATCACATTTAACGTCGTGAAACATTTCACAATACATATGCATGTCAATCAGTCAGTCAGTCAGTCAGTCAATGTTCGTTTATTTTGGCCATGTGTATAACGTATATAACAAAATAACACCGCAACAAAATTGAGGCTGTCATTCCAAAAATACTTTTGTTTTATACAGGCAGATATACCAAAAAATAGACACACATGGTAAAGGTGACCCCTAAAGCTATTCTGGGCCGCTATCATCAGGGACACCTGAAAATTGGATCTAGATATCAAAACTTTCAAGTGTACAAAAGAAAAACAAAACAATAAAAAGAAACAGAAAAAAACGATATAAATGAATTGATTTATACAAACATATATGGAAAATTCCCGCCACGGATTGTTTAGTACGAGTTCACAAAAACATTACACTTTAGAGAGACAACACAGAATAAATATACATATTTCTTAATGAAGGATATGGTAACAAAAGAGGTAAAAATCAATGTCAGCATATGTTAAAAAAAAACATGCTATAATACTTCATGAAGACACACATAACTATTCTAGTGCATTATTAGTATACTATGTCGAAAATAATATGCCATCCTATTCAATAAAATGCATAATAGACTTGTTATCAAGTCACTTGTGGTTTTATGTCACTCATGTGAGTTGCATACTACGATTAGAAGAGAGCTTCATAAAGGACAAGACAACATGTATATTTTTAACGGTGGTTGAAAAAAGTGGGACGGGTGAGTTGCAAAAAGTATACTTCTTACTCATACAGCAAAGTTTCCATGTGAAAACTTTGAATAGAAATGGCGTACTTATATCCTTAATGTATAAAAACGCCCTTATGTTGCGCATGGCATGTTGGTAAGCAGCTTTTCTTATCCAAATTGGCGCATCTCATAATTTTTTCAAACTATCAACTATCTCTAAACATCAAAAATGGTAAATTAAATTATTTTATATGCCAAAAAAATCTGGTAACGATACCGGAACTTTATATTAAAAATATCAAGCTGCAATGTGTTGACGAAAATGATTTTCATTTCTTGAACTGACCCTACATAAGCATCTGAAATGCATCTGAAATGGTTCAGTCACGGTGGTAAAATTGATTTTTAAATATCTAAGGCAGTTGAAGTCATGCAGCATATAAATGTTCCATTCTTCAAAATATTCTGCTAACCATTTATAACTGGCTAATTTAATCTCACTTGCATTACTGCATATTAGTCTGGGGCCACCAAAGTGATCGCAAAAATATGCAGAAAAAAATTGTACGTATCATCACAAAGAGTCATTACATTGCGCACACTGAACCCTTATTTAATCCACTGAATCTTCTTAAATGAACCCGTCAGCTTGGCCTCTAACGCTGCTGTACCGATTCCTATAATACCAAAGTGTCTATCCTCCAACTTAAATTTTCCGTCCTTCTGTAGCTCGCAAACGATTTCGCCGCTTAAACAGGCGGTAGCCCTTTTTGGAGGTATGTCCGCGATTGACCAATCAGGAGGCGATACTCTAATTATATTCAAACCGTAAATGACGCCTGCTGCGTGAGCAAAACAAGAGCGCATGATCATCGCTAATATAAATAGCTGCAATTCTCCAATCATGGCTCTTTTACGGGGACAATCGTTGCAAAACGTATATTAATTTGGCATGAAACGCTAAGGCCATGGTCTACTGCGCGGCTTGGAACTGCCGCAATTCATCCCGAAATCGCGGCCCTGATTTCTCGTTTCACGCGTTTCCCCTGAAGGCTACCTCCAATGTGAAGAATTCCCTGCGTAAGATAACTTGCAGTTATAACGTAAGGCGGCGCCACGTGAAGGGTCAGAGTATACGTCACTTGCTCCGGCAACATGGCGCGCTGCTCGACAGTGATGAAGGCGCGTTGCCTTAACCCTTTTCTCCATACCAGTCGGTCGAAACGAAGCGTTATACACTCGCCAATTTAATTTTCAGATGTAAACTTTCGGGGCAGATCGCGATTAGGTTTGACACTCGCTTTAAATTAGGCGATATTCATAAGTTACAATCATTGACGCTCTATAATAGGCTGTTGTATGATGATCTCCCTGCATATTATTACCTCTTTCCATTGTCCTCGTATATTAGACCAACGTGAGCATGACACAAGCGGTAATCGCAAAATAATTATACCGAGACCCAATCACAAGTTTGCCGAAAATTGCATTCGCTATTATGTGACTCATTTATTAAACACAAAAGAAATTTTAGCGAAGATACTTATCAATGCAATAGCGGGATACTCAACATATATCAAAAGTATACTGATTGATAGATATTGTTTTTACTTTTTTTTAAATCAATCGTTATGTGTGCCTAAACAATTATTATGAGGACATTTTTACGTTTCTAGTGCCCACAATTGTTATGCTTATACCATATCTGTACGGTAGAATTGTAAAGGTGTCTCTCGGTAATTGTTTACTCTATTGATCTTAGTATAATCTTAGTATAATATTTGAGGTGTGCTAACGTTATCAGTCACAGAAGGGCACTAGCCAGGTTGAGGTGCTCGGCTCATAGCTTAGAAATTGAAATATATAGCCACAAGATAGGTATTGCAAATTTCTGTTTTAAACATGGGAAATATCTTGTGGAAGACAAATATCATTTTACTCTGTTGTGCCCATTATATGCCTCAAGTCGGGATAAGAGACCCCTCTTCAGAAAATTTTAACAGACTACGAAGCATTCAACATAAGAGAGTCATTTTAATCATCGCTGTAGTTGATATAGATTTGTATATATTTGTATTTGCACGTTATCTATATGAATTTTGAACCGAAAACTGTACATATGTACCATGGGCGTTGTGCCTAAAGTACTTAATAAACATTATTATTATTATTATTATATAGTATAATCTTGTTCTTCGCTGTTAGTTTTTCGTCGTTGAGGTGGCCGCCATGCTTTGTTATTGTATGCTGTATTGTTGTCTTCCGGGCCGAAATAACTGACGATGATTCGGATAAGAGGTGAATCCATATTTTTAGATGTCCGAGCGCATCAACTAAGGTTTCTTTCTTGTCCCGAGCTGTGAATATGGCTAATATTTCGCACAAAGCCTGAATATCCAACATTTTGATCGGCGCCGTTAAATCAGTGTGTGAATAAATGTGGCCTAAAACACCAATGTAGTTTTGATGATTTTCGTGAATGCACGGATAGCAAAACGGAAAGTATGACACTGATATTACACCCATTCTGTGAGAGCAAGCATCTGGTATCACGAGGACGCTAATGGTGCAAAATCTAAATCTAAATATAATTATGGCAACTATAATTTCACTGACCGTCGTCACAAATGAAGGCCCCTAACTTGGCATGGCAAGGGGCAGCAGCCCAGGTTCGGTCGTGTGCCTCCATGTTGACAAAGAGACACTTGTTGTTCTGTGAAGATCCGTTGCTGGGCTCAAAGTGGTAGTACCCCATTGGGGTATACACACTAGACAATTGCCCAGTCCCTGCAGATCAACAAAATAACAACAATTTGGTTCAACAGATAATTTTCACATTCGATCAAAAAATGACGAATCTCTAGAGAAATGTTCAAAGAGAAATAGAAATATGGAAACCGAAATTTACAATTATTAATGTTCATGAATACAATTCAAATACAATTATTGAAACATGAATGTGTAGATATTAAAGTTTTTCATGCTATGTATACATTGTTGGAACTAACACTATCCTCGTATTCGACTGGACCAAACATTTCAACAACTCAATCTGCGCAAAGGGACATATATTCGAATGTAACTGCAACCATCCGAATGTAACTTTGTTCGAATGAAGCATGATGACTGTCCTGCGGTTGTAGCTAGCATTAGCCTAATTATAGGCACCATTTGATAACGAAGGGGTGGTGCGGTATGGTTTTCTTTTGTGTTGAAATAGAAGCAGGATTATATTTGGATCGATAGGAGGGAAAGAAATGTATTCTTAGCATAATTCATTGTCATTGTGCTAAGGTAAGATTTTTTTGGCAAAAAAAATCAAGCCCAGGTAAATGCAAGGCCAGATTTGTAAAAAAAAAAAAAAAAAAAAAAAACATAGCCCCGCTTTCCATTATGGTTCTACCCTTAAAATGAAATTGTTAATGACTATGATGACTTTGATGACTATGCCCGTTTTGCACACACGGACTGAGCGGGGGATCTCCAAAGAACTGACTTTTCCTATGAGGATTGGGTGCCCTCCTGTAAAAAAAAGATATGTTTGGTCCCCATCTAATCTAAGTAAAAAGGGCCTAATTATCAAAAAAAGGGGGGAGCCTCGCATAAAAGCGGCGTAAACCAATCGCTCATTTGATAAAACACAACTCCCACCCCTACTCGATGCCACCTCATTGGATCCGTCAATCAGTTCACCCCTACCGACATTTTCCATTGTACGGGAAAGGCAGAGGTGCACCCAGTAGAATGGTTCTCAAAACGCCCCAGCCACTTCCGTTTTCAGTTGGCTGTACATCTGTACAGTATGTTCTCACAAAACTGCCCAGTCGAATACGCGGTATAGCGCAAGGAGGCGTTACAGTCGGTGAATATACGGCACGTGAGAGGTTGTTACGCCCTCTGCCGGAAGATATATTCATGCGGCTTACGTATGTCTGCTGACGTCACCACTAAGGTTTGCGGTCTCCGCTGCGTAATGTAACTTTAAGTAAGATGCTTAAAGTACCCTCTGCAGATCATATCTCGATAATGGAACGCGTAATTATTAAACGTGATATATCCGACCCAAACATATTTGTAGCCAACATGATTGACGGGGGAAACCTATCGGTAGATAATGAGGTTGAAAAACTGTATAACCACCAGCGGATGTGTCCTACCCTGCATCAGCACCAGGCTTGGGGTGCCATGTCCTTGTGTTCATATGAATGTTTGTTAATATGGATGTCCACGGGCAAGCAAGAGTATCGCAAATGTCTCTGTTGTGGGCTATTTGTGCGCTGTTCAGCATTTGGGGGCCCATATCCATCCCGTCTAACACACTCCTGTCGGTGGGTAACACCCTGCGGTGTTCACGACTAAGACAGGATGCTGAGTAGGGTGAGGTTCTAACACACACAGGGTGCTTTGGCCGGTCCAAGCTCCCCGCACGGTGGCGCTACGCAAGCTCCGCTTTTACCGCTGCTGTCGGCCGGGGGTAAATTTCAAGATTCTTGAAAATCGGTCAAATCAGCTTTAATTTCTTGCAACATTATAGTTTTCCAGAATAAACATAAAAATAACGAGCTTTGTGTATTTAAGATAGTTTATTTAAGATAGCGAAAAACATCTTGTACCCTTACGAAAAAGTTATAATTGTGACAGAACTCTTTCTTTTCATTACCTGATTTCATGTGTTATTAGGCTTAGGCTGGGTCCCAGCACGAATTTGTAGAAATGCGGGACGCATTTTTCCTATCAATTTGCACAGCGCCGCCCTGGCAAGTGAGTGTGAAAATGCATTGAGGACGTAGGCGACAACAGAGATACTAGACGGTCAAGCAGAGCTTGAGAAGGGACGAAAATGGGAGTTTGGGGACTAATTCGACCATTTTAACACCCATCGCCGCTCGCTCATTGGTTGTTCGGCCTGGCGTTCGAGACCATATCGCCCACTGAAAGCTGTAGCTGAACTGGCTGAAAGCGCAAATTAGCCCAAATTGGACCCCAAATATCGTCATGTGCTGGACGAGCGCCATCTAACAGCTGCTGTTCAACGCGGGCTATTTTTCCAGGTCGAGGGCGTCGTCTAGAGTGAATACGTTCAAATCCCGACTTCCTACGTGTCCTTGGTCACGCCCTAATCGCTCTTCTCGGACTCGTCATCGCCGAATTATGGAGCCCCCTAGCGGCGGAACTAAGCGTGATAGGCTAAAAGCGAATGCGGATTCCATACCCAAGTCGACGTTTGCCCGTCTTTTGCAACCGGTCCCGACTCTCTAGCGTCGCTATTAAGCGAACGGCGGCCATCGCAACCCCGAAAGAGTGCCGGTCCATATCGCCATTGACTCATAATGGGAGCGTCGGCATGGAGGGGGGTGCACCTCTTGCGAGCGCTCTAGCGGCCAAACTAAGCGTCCTAGAGCAATTCTGAGGTCGTTTCGATGTACCTAGCCCACATTTCTCTCTCCATTCATGCCAAATCTGGGCTCCCTAGCTCAAATATTGACTGAGTTATGGCCTTGCAAAGTACAAAACGCCACTTGACACGTGCGCTGAATACTGATTGGCCGATTACTCGAAAATCGTTCAGTATCCGGAAAATCTGAGCCAGTCATACGTGTCCGCCTCCCTCTGGAAAATACTCTCCAACGAACAGTGAATCTCTGGGCGCGATTAACGAAGTTACGCGGGAAAATATGTTTCGTGACCTTGACCTTGCTGTGACCTAGACCTTGGAAGCATGACCTTCACCAATAGAGTTATTCGTGCCCAATTACTAATGTCACGTATCACGCCAGGTGACGGTTGTCTCACTTGTATCCTTCACGGAGAAATTGAGACCATTTTCCCGCCAAAATATGTTAAACTTTGGGATTTTTTTGCAGAAGAACTATTCGGACGATTTTCAAAATTGAAACACCGTATACCAGGTGCCTACGAGTCCAATACGTGAATTAATTTTGAGCGTCATTAAACAAAAACTCGGAACGCTATAGCGATTTTGCCGATTTTTGGTCCTATCTTTCAATGGTGAAGCGAATTTCGAAAAATTCCTGTGACCTTGACCTTTGACCTACATGGCCCATCTACGCACTTAGCCTGACGATTGCCATTCCGCATCTTTCTGTGAATTTGGAAGTCGATATCTTTAGGCATTCGAAAGATAATGCGTCACGTGTCAAACAGATGCTAACCGAACACACCGACATAAGACAAAAATGGAACATTTTCGTCTTAATCATGGAGCCCTGGCGGAGTGAGTCGAAGGCGGAGAGTGGGCCGGTCTAGAAGGGAACTCTCCACAACAGGCCCACAACGCGGCCCGAATCACTACTTATTCCGCAGTCACGACGATCACCTACCCGAGACCCAGTGCCACGGCCGCCTGTGAAGACCAACCCAGAAGTAAACTTGATTGTGGTACGTTCCAGTCCTTTCGGTCAGTTCATTAAGGACCTTGGCGACGTTGTCGGAGAGGGAGGCAAGGTCACCGCCGGTCTCTCTGCACCTGTTCCGGCAGTTGTACCAGGTGGCGGCAGGACTACTGCTCCAGATACACTTGTTCCCGAGGACAGCTTCGTCGAAGGGACAATCAGGATCTGGACCCGAAAGGAAACTGCGACATGGATATTGTAAATCAATGCCGATTGAGGGTGACTATTGTGACCAGTTGGCTTCAAACCGCCATCTTGTATCTTACTATTAAGCCAGTACCACAGATGTCTGTGAATAACTACTAATTACGCTCCCAAATTTGGGACAAGTAGCAAACGATAGAGAAGTATCAGAAAAAAATAGGATACCCTTCTCGTACCTTTTGGTCAGAATGGTGTGGGAAAGTGTGGCTTTCTTGTGTCTAACGTCACCATAGTTCAATATTTTGTCCTAATAATTACAGATCAACTGTCATATTTTGTCCTATAACTTAAAGATAAACGCAAAGCTTTCTTCATGGGTTCATACGTACAATGCCAGACGATATATTCAAAGTACGTTTTTTCAAGAAATATTTAGAAATTGATGATATAGATGATACAGATATTGCTACATGAGCAGCTTTCAATGACAAGTCCGTTGAAGATCATCCATCATTTCCAAAGAGTCCGTATAAAGGCCAGAAATAAACGTGACAACGCGTGACAATCCAACAGTTCATAATATACTGGCGTGTATTCAGTTTCTTCAAAAGTGCATCAAGTGGTTTCCATTTTCGATTTATAATGTGTTCACACAAATTGGTAACGACCCCTAACATCACAAATTTCAAAAGAAATGAAAGTGTTGACATTATATTCGGTGTGCTCGTCCAGTAAACGTTTCAAGTCTTGCCACAAAGGCTTAACTATTGTTTTACAGTCGTAAAAAAGTGTTCTAATTCTTTATGACAACACCTATCGGAACTTACAAGTTTACACATATATACATACTGATTCGTAACACAAGTCACAAGTTGTATGAATCATAGTAAAAATTGGAAACTTCCACTTCTTTCGTCCACAATGGCGGTTAAAGTGATCGCCAATCACCTGTTTTTGCGCATTTCTCTTCGTTATTATATTTGACTGAAAGGATCTGTGTATCTACACGTGGCGGACTGATCTGTGTATCTACACGTGGCGGACTGATCTGTGTATCTACACGTGGCGGACTGATCTGTGTATCTACACGTGGCGGACTGATCTGTGTATCTACACGTGGCGGACTGATCTGTGTATGTACACGTGGCGGACTGATCTGTGAATCTACACGTGGCGGACTGATCTGTGTATGTACACGTGGCGGACTGATCTGTGTATCTACACGTGGCGGACTGATCTGTGTATCTACACGTGGCGGACTGATCTGTGTATCTACACGTGGCGGACTGATTCTTCACAAAGAATGGAGGGAATCAAATGTTACATTATGATATATTATGTTAATGCAACTTGTTACTTCGGCTGACAAACAACTATTGAATTCATATCCTGTTTAGCTGATTTAGATGGCCGCTTATTATGATTATATTAATTTAGCTGGTTTAGATGGCGAGTCTTACTAATCCATTTGCATGAGGTATTGAAAGGTATTCAAGTACGTATAACTAAGATGCAATTGCATTGTTTACCTTTTTCCCTCTCGCACAGGCAGTCGAAAAGTGTACTGCAGGACTGGATGAGTGCCCTGCCCCTCTGGGTGTAGCCACAGGTACCGGAAGGATCCGAGGATCCTATAAAAACTTGAGAAAGCAAACGAAAATCCTTTATACAATAGCTTACTTCAAGGCCAAAAAAATGCGTGAATTTATTGGCCGGACATCAAGCTATAGCAATCCGCCTCGCGGAATGAAAATCAAGGGCTGCTACAGGTTGATGAAGGGCCAATAAAAATGTCACAAAGATGACACTTACAGTAATATATATATATAGTATCTACCTAATATGAGCTACAGCTTGATGTCAGCCTAATAAAATGCCTAACGCCTAGCTAACTCGCGCTAGTGTATTAAGATTGTTAATTATTGAAATATAACAAATAATGTGATGATCGATGTTGTTCTATCGCTACCTCTATTTGGCCTGTTCCTCTTTCACTTGCACCGGGAAAAAAATTATTGAATATAATTAAGTTATGTCATTATAGGAGCCCTACGTATCGGTCCGGTCTCGTACATCTGGCCGCTGAGCCACATAAACGTGTCGTTATGAGAGCGGCGACCTGCCAGCCAGGCGTTCACTGTACTGGCGAGAGGGGGCGCTGCGTTCAGTGCATCCTGCGTGTCCTGGTCCCACACCGCCGTGAGGTGCAGTCCGTGGACCTCGCACTGCTCGTTGGCAGTCGTCCACGTGTCGCCAGCGGTGTCGTTGAAGCTGAACACGTGGTAGCAGACGTTGCCATGGCACCACCGCGATATCTCTTCGCTGGCCTGAGCCGCACCGCCATCGAGCAGCAGAACAACTGCGGACAAATATAATTCAAGTATGTAAAGTTGCCTATCGGGCCCTTTCCCGCCAAGACTAAGCACAGGCGAAATTTATATCAACATTTGCAGAAAACTCGATTGTTTTATTCTATAAATTCAGAAACCTGATAAACATCGCCGTTTTGGCTGTGGTGTAACAAACGTGTCTATCCCGGGACACTACAGAACTCGGTGCACTGCTACTTATATCAAAGCATCGCCAAGCACACAAACTGATGACGTTTACAACTAAGTTAAAAACTTGTGGTAAATTTATATCCTTGGCAAGGCTAAGATACTCTATTTGGCAGTCTGGCATGGGTGGAGTATAGACAAAAGAAAATCTTAAATGATTCAAGGACTGATTCTTATTTGTAGTTTGACCTCTTTAGTTTTGGCGGGAAAGAGCTCGCTATGCAACTTTAATAGTTAAAGAATAGGGTTCCGTTTTGGTGGAGGCGAGCTCTTTAAAATTAAAGTTACATGTGGAGCTGACCGTTGCAACGGCTGTACCAAAATAAACATAAACAGGAAATGTTACCTTTGACCACAAGCAGTGTCAATAGCCACCGCCAAAGAAAAAGTGGCGCTCCGGACGCTTCTATTGTCTCATATAATTTAGCGCTTGGGCCCCCTGTCGGTGGCACCGGTAAACAACTTGTTTACACACGTTTATGACGTTTCAAATCAGCACAAGTTTTCATTTTTGTGGCGGACAATTCATGAATTTGAAATGTTTTGCTCATTGGCAGATAATTGGTAAGCGATATGGTAGGTGTTTATTGTCTGTTATGAACCTTAAGGCCTTAGGTTTGTGCTCTTATACGCAAATTTGGCATTCAAAAACAGCGAAACAACTCCACATGCAACTTTAAAATATATGCTAAGTTGGTCCGAGAAACCCAACGGGACAATGCATTGAAGGGGGTTGGATGAAACTTGCCCCACTTGCAGGTGCCAGGGTTCGAACCCACAACCTGTTGATCCGAGGTTTAGCCTGCTTACCAACTGAGCTTAAGACCGGAAACCTAAAGAGAGGGACTAACATCAACACTGGAGTGCCAGTTACGCAAAAAAAACATCTGACGATTATGTTCTGTTGTTCGAGTTCATTTTACTGGCAACGTATGACGTAGGTTCTGTTCATCTGGCGGCGGCTGCCCACGTTCATTTCTTCGGATACTGATTGTGCAATGATTGGTTCTGTGGCATTGTGCACTTCAACAGGGCAATGTAGTTTTTTTGAGTTTCGTGGCCCGTGCTGCGGATAGACCTATCAATGTTGGCCCAGTACAGTCCACTATGTAAAAGACGCAGTTAAACTTCCGTGATCCGTATTTGCACGGCAGTTTGGTTTTGCCCAGTTGCTTGTTATAAGGACCACCGTAAGCGGTGAAGCTCATGTTGCTTTTCGCCAATGCACCGGGTTTAGGGTATCCATCACGGCCTCGCCTCTCTCCAGTACACGTCAACGGGCATGATATTACGGCTAGCTCCGGTATCCGCTTTGCTCTTCAGATTAACTAATCGCTTCTTCTCCGTCTGTATGATCTGCAGATTGTCGTAAACTTCTTCTCTAGTGTCTTTGTCACCCCCATTGTTGCCGTGGAGCGCTGCAACTAAGGAATCTATGGACAGATTTTCAAAATCTGCCGTTTCGAAATCCTCTTCGGGATGTACATTGTGTATGCCTCGTCTGCCTCGGGTCTGAGACTGAGGTCCGCCGTATCTACGACTTTGTGACCTTCTATCGTCGTACGATCTCTCAATGTCGTTCGATGGTCGCTGCTTCACTGTGCTCCCCTGGTAGGGCCGTTGCTCAGTAGATTTGCAAATTATCGCCCAGTGGTTTTTCTTGTTGCATCGTTTGCAGGTGGTTCCACACGCCGGGCAATCTGAACAAGGGAATCGTGCATGGTGCCTTCCACATTGGCGTCCATCCGCTGTGTGCGATGGACAATATTTAGACTCCTATTGGAAGCACTCAAACACTGCATTTGTCTTCGAGTTGCTCCCTCTGATCGTATTTTATTGATAGCTCCTTGGAGGGATAACTGTTCTTTCCCGGTCAATTCTTTCTGCGCGTCGGCGCTGCTACATCCCTATATTAATTGTTCCAGTAGCCGGTCGTCCTGCACCGCATCTGACGTGAAGTTGCACTTGTTAGCCACGGCTCGCATGCATTTATTTCATGAAATCGTCTACCGCAAGGTCTCCCTGCTTCATGGACTGCAATATCTACAGACACGGAGGCAGGAAACCGGTTCCAAATGATTCTGAAAGGCCGTTAAGTATCCCCTCTGGCTCTTTCTTCTAGGCCTTGGTGAGGTTTAGACAGTTGAATATTTTGATGCCTTCATCACCCCGCCCATAGTAGGATGTATGCGACCTTGGCTTCAGCTTTGGCGTCTTCGTGAGGGGGCGGGGGGGGGGGGGGGGTAGGGGTAGGGCGGTGCTCGCCCGGATGTAACAAAACTTCCCGGATGTTCTCTGCTAAGGTTGGTTTACATATGAAATGTGGATTTATTTATTTTTCAGGAATATTTTATTTCTCACGGTGTATATTTTGATCAAACATATCTGCTCTATAGCCCCTCCTCCCATCTCCTCTCGCGGGAATAAAGGTAGTGGATCCGCCGTATTCGATTGTGAAATTAAAGTTGATCTTGTAGATCAACATTTAAATCACACACATATGAATGTGACAAACAAGCTACAGTGGGACACTGAACTGATTAAAGATTATATCCCGGCCCAGGATAAAAGCCAGCTTACGGTCGGAGCTGGAATTCAGTTGCTACTTTTCCGGCAGTTTCCAAAGGTGGATGCTCGTCTTCCCACCCCTTGCCGAGGGAGGGGAATACACCTGGTGAATCGCGAATGCCCACAAATTATTGAGAGCAGGGGCAGACACAGGAGCGGAGGTCCGGGAGTCCTCCCCGCCTCCTTTTCTTAAACCTTCCTATAGCGACCCTGGATGTGGACCCCCCTCCCCTGTATTTTTAATAAGATCCCCTACTTTGTTGGTATCAAGTTCGGGAGGTGGGGGAAGGGTTGGGGGGCAAGGCTGAAAAGACTGACAAGCGTAACAAGTGAGAATTTCCAGCATGATAATCGCCTAAATTGAAAAATTCCCCCTCGTCTCCCACACTACCGCTGGCCCGTGCATGGTCACACACGGTGACGGGCCGGGGCCGCTGCCGAAGGGCCTGGCGGGGGAGGGGGGGGGGGGTACTTAATAGAGTGGTGAGTTTGGGGGAGTTCTGCAGTAAAGCCCCCCCCCCGCCCCCCCCCCCCATTTCACCGCCAAATTCCGCTCGGTCGAGGTATTGCCGCCGCGTTTATCGCGGCAACCCGCCCTATGTCACTGACGATTTCAAATATTCTGAGATCCACACCCCTCCCCCTTTTTTTATTTGCTCGGCGAGATAGTCTTGAATGCAAATTAAACATCAATGAAACGCTGAAAGAACGCAATTGGTGCTTTCAAAGATTTGAATGCAACAATGCCACTGAGTTGGTAAAGTCAGACCATTTGAAAACAAAGGACCGTTAAACATCCATGACATTCCGTTTGATGTGATGTAGAATCCGTATTTTACATTCCCCAACCAAAAATGTGCGCGCGCCCTACGATTATTTCCTCCGGTGCGCCTGAACCCTAATCAAAACATGGCGCCCGCGGCAGCCAGGAAAGCTTAGAAAACACACAGCAGATGAAAAAGTTACGAAAGTACAAGCATCAAGCAACGTCAGATCCCAAATTGGTAGCAAATCAACAGAACAGGTTACTTTATGTAATTATGCAGTTCATTGCTAAATACCGAGGCGAAAAAATAGTTTTATGACCGTGTAAAGGCCGCCCAGATTTCGGGCGGGATTCTGCTAATGGAAAGAGATTGCTAGGAGATGTAACGTAGTTCCGCGGCTGGACCCATATCGGAGCGGACTACGTACATCTATGGAACTAGTACTAGCCGTGACCTAGATAACACACCGCACAGTCTCTGAGAAAGTTCCACCCTTTTTTTTATATCTTGTTTGTACCAGACCTAGTGTCTCCCAAGGTTTCACCGCTTTCCCCGCTGTCCCCATGTTATGTTTCTTCACTTATGTTCCTCTCATGCTCACTGACACGTACGTCCCGAGGTGCCTTCTAATCACTGGACAGATGTCACTCGGGATCATCTAGGGGCAGACTATTGTTAATAGTAAGTGGGGGTAGTGTTTATAGCTAACATATAACAACAACTAAAACCTAACATGTCTTAAAACCCGAGCCCTTCACGCAGAATTTTTCCTCGGGATTTTAAACCACGAAATCTACAATAGCGCTCACTCCAGTCATGCCATGCCCCTTAATATTAACAATAACAGCGTGACACACTTACCAAGTAGAACGGAGATGAATCTTCGCGTTCTGGTAGCCATCACCGCGCGATGCATTATGGGCTTTGGTCCGCGCTCAGCCCTCCCTCTGAATAGTGTGCGACGGGTTGCGTGAAAAAACGTCCTGGTTGTCATGGAGTTAAACGGATAATTCGGTTCCTGTGCCTCATGTCGGCGACGGGCTTGTGGAGATGAATATTGTAGCATTCATTCTGTGCGTGTGGCGATGGTTTAAAAAAAATGAGACCAATGTTGTTTTCTGACGCAGACGGCCAAGAGCTATTAGCTCATTCCGATCGTGCGGCATTTGCTCGCTGCACGGCCGCCGGAATCACGCTATATGGGACAGGACCACCCCGTCCACCCCCAGTCACCCCCGGAAAAAAGTATCTGCAAAACACCATTGGAAGGTGGGGCGGGGGGGGGGGGGGGCAAGGGGTATTTCCGTTCCTCGGGAATGGACTTTTCATTTCTCCGTGAACTGAGAATGAGAAGAAGAATTCTCCGTGAACTGAGAATGAGAAGAAGAATTCTCCGTGAACTGTGAATGAGAAGAAGAATTCTCCGTGAACTGAGAATGAGAAGAAGAATTCTCCGTGAACTGAGAATGAGAAGAAGAATTCTCCGTGAACTGTGAATGAGAAGAAGAATTCTCCGTGAACTGAGAATGAGAAGAAGAATTCTCCGTGAACTGAGAATGAGAAGAAGAATTCTTCGTGAACTGTGAATGAGAAGAAGAATTCTCCGTGAACTGTGAATGAGAAGAAGAATTCTCCGTGAACTGTGAATGAGAAGAAGAATTCTCCGTGAACTGTGAATGAGAAGAAGAATTCTCCGTGAACTGAGAATGAGAAGAAGAATTCTCCGTGAACTGAGAATGAGAAGAAGAATTCTCTGTGAACTGAGAATGAGAAGAAGAATTCTCCGTGAACTGAGAATGAGAAGAAGAATTCTCCGTGAACTGAGAATGAGAAGAAGAATTCTCCGTGAACTGTGAATGAGAAGAAGAATTCTCCGTGAACTGAGAATGAGAAGAAGAATTCTCCGTGAACTGAGAATGAGAAGAAGAATTCTCCGTGAACTGTGAATGAGAAGAAGAATTCTCCGTGAACTGTGAATGAGAAGAAGAATTCTCCGTGAACTGAGAATGAGAAGAAGAATTCTCCGTGAACTGTGAATGAGAAGAAGAATTCTCCGTGAACTGTGAATGAGAAGAAGAATTCTCCGTGAACTGTGAATGAGAAGAAGAATTCTCCGTGAACTGAGAATGAGAAGAAGAATTCTTCGTGAACTGTGAATGAGAAGAAGAATTCTCCGTGAACTGGGAATGAGAAGAAGAATTCTCCGTGAACTGAGAATGAGAAGAAGAATTCTCCGTGAACTGAGAATGAGAAGAAGAATTCTCCGTGAACTGAGAATGAGAAGAAGAATTCTCCGTGAACTGTGAATGAGAAGAAGAATTCTCCGTGAACTGTGAATGAGAAGAAGAATTCTCCGTGAACTGAGAATGAGAAGAAGAATTCTCCGTGAACTGTGAATGAGAAGAAGAATTCTCCGTGAACTGTGAATGAGAAGAAGAATTCTCCGTGAACTGAGAATGAGAAGAAGAATTCTCCGTGAACTGTGAATGAGAAGAAGAATTCTCCGTGAACTGAGAATGAGAAGAAGAATTCTTCGTGAACTGTGAATGAGAAGAAGAATTCTCCGTGAACTGGGAATGAGAAGAAGAATTCTCCGTGAACTGAGAATGAGAAGAAGAATTCTTCGTGAACTGGGAATGGGATATTAGCCGACCGCCGTGATCGAGGATTTTCATTAATCGTGAACTGAGAATTTTAATATTAAATAACAGTGAAATGGGAAATGGCCAAATTGTATCATGTATCCGCCTCTTCCATTGTATACAAGGACTTCTAATTTAAATTCATCGGGACCTGAGAATAAAGAAATGTTTTCTTCGTGACTTGGGAATACGACCCCCCACCCCTTGGAACTAACCTTGGCCCCAATCCAGAACGGTGCATCAGTTACCTTTGGCGATTTCTACACTTCAAGATAGACGGCGACGCCTAGGGATAATTTGCAGCTATGTGGAAAATTCGGTGGTTCTACTTGGGGTTAATACACTCATAAACATAAAATACCTCCATCCAATTTTTTTCGCGCCCAGCTTAAAAATATCCTAATCTTGGAGAATTGATATTTCTCTCCCAAGTTCTTGGGGATTATTCGCGATTCAGATTGTGTCCCGAAGATATACAACCAACCAACCAAGGTAGAGAGGCCCTCGGAGCCAGGTCTACGGGAGTGACCCCCCCCCCCCCCCCCCCGACCCTTTACGAAGAAGGACAGGGATATTTCTCGTGCACACACAGAAATGTGCACAGCTTGCGCACCGTCCGCTTGGGTTGGCGTAGCACACTTGACAATAGCCGAACGCGCTACCTACTGAACTACGGGCTGCGTCCTGGCAGTTTGGACCACTTTTGTGCAGAGTATGGCTGGTCACGCAAACGGACATAAATCGCTAAGAGCAATATAGACATCTTTTCTTTTATTTAAACTCAAACAAATAGTATAATACAGTGGCATAATGTTTATAATAACCCTGAGTCACCAACCAAACCAATAACTTCAATCAGAAAAGAAAGGTATGAACTGTTACATGGCAGTAACCTGATATACCCGTTGATTTGATAAGCACCATGAAAACCAATTGAATACTTACTGAATCATTATATTCCGACACGGTAGAGACCAGGCGAAAGAAAAACAGTAAACAGTTAATATTCTGCAAATTTAAATTTTTCAAATGTCCTCTTGCGTCATTCGATTAATGTTTTTAGCAACCCTGAGCCACAAAAAAATCAACAAATTCAATCCGCAGAAAATATGATACATATGAAAGTCATAAATTAATAACAAAAATTACCCGTTCTTGTCAGGAGCACCACCGTTTTTGCTTTGCGTGACAACTATTCACTATGGAGCACCACATTACAAATAATTATCAATCATTCAACCAGAGATACCCAAACCTTGTTTATCATCAGTAGGTACATGCGAAACCTCGAATTTTGTCGACACTACATACAATCTGAAGTAAATGTTATGTATAGCTTTGCAAGTAATGTTAGACAACGGTTATCGATAGTCATTGGAAAACACCGAGATCTGTTTTCGGTAACTTGAATACCCCCAAACGCAAAAATGGTCCTCCAAAATGTCTATATGTTTGAAACCAAAGGACCAGCTATGGTAGATCGCCAGAGGCATAATTGTCAGGAAAGAAAATTCCATATCCTTCCCCTGTGGCAACACTAACGGGATTTTTATCCGGAATAAATAGAAGTGAAATGATATACAATTTTGGAGTTTTATGCCACTGTTGCCCACATGACGGCTAAAGTGGGCCAATAACCAAACCTGAGAGGCGAACTTTTGGCTTCAATAGAGACCAGACGGAAGTTAAAACTTACACAAACGACAAACCATCGTAAAAACCCATACTTAACGGGGTTCAGAAATATTGAGTTCCTTTGGCACTTTGAGCAACAATTCATTACATTGCTTCAATAGAGACAAGACGGAAGTTAAAGCTTACACAAAGGACAAACCATTGTAAAAACCCATACTTAACGGGGTTCAGAAATATCGAGTTTCTTTGGCACTTTGAGCAACAATTCATTACATGGCTTCAATAGAGACAAGACGGAAGTTAAAGCTTACACAAACGACAAACCATCGTAAAAACCCATACTTAACGGGGTTCAGAAATATCGAGTTTCTTTGGCACTTTGAGCAACAATTCATTACACGGATATGTTTGATGGTAGAGGCAGTAATGTTGGATTATTATGACATAACCTTGGCCGCTGGCTGAAGAGAACACACACATCAAAAAGACTCATGCAATGCCACTGAACAATCTCTCGGTGTGTCTATTGACAAAATGTGGCCAAGACAGATTAACACACAATCAGTTTAATGACTGCAGAATAAAGACAACTGTAACACTTTCCAGCAGTTTATAATACCACAGGAAAAAATATCAGGACGAAAATGAGTTTCCTGTTTGCTGTGCGTTTAGCAGATAAACCATTCAATGTATTTTTTGAGAGAACACGCAAACTCATATCCGACGACCAGCTCCTAACCAGAACTTAAGGTCCCCTAACCTACCCCCGCCCCCCCGCCCAACACACACACAAATAGTCTCCAAGCTGCCATGTTAACACAAACCTTTGTTTCAGCATTGCTCACATATCACTCACGCCTGTACAACCCTCGATCTCGTTAAGACTAACATGGAAAGACGGACCCAAAGAAATCGGCACAACAGAGAATCCTGCACAAAACCCCACGTGACTCGTCCAAGTTAATCCTATCTTATACATTATATTATTATCTTAATATATATATTTTTTTTTTTTCCCCCTTAGTTAATAACTGCTGAAAAATCGACCGAAATGTGCTGATAGCCGGTAGGACCTGTTGAGTCTAGACATTGTTACCAGCCTTGTTGCGACGGAGACTCGCATGAAGTATACAGCTCGCTGTACAGCTTCCTCACTGCCCGACACAAGCTGATATCGGAGTAGTTGAGGCCTACAGCTCGCTGTACAGCTTCCTCACGGCCCGACACAAGCTGATATCGGACTAGTTGAGGCCTACAGCTCGCTGTACAGCTTCCTCACGGCCCGACACAAGCTGATATCGGAGTAGTTGAGGCATACAGCTCGCTGTACAACTTCCTCACTGCCCGACACAAGCTGATATCGGAGTAGTTGAGGCCTACAGCTCGCTGTACAACTTCCTCACTGCCCGACACAAGCTGATATCGGAGTAGTTGAGGCCTACAGCTCGCTGTACAACTTCCTCACTGCCCGACACAAGCTGATATCGGAGTAGTTGAGGCCTACAGCTCGCTGTACAGCTTCCTCACTGCCCGACACAAGCTGATATCGGAGTAGTTGAGGCCTACAGCTCGCTGTACAGCTTCCTCACTGCCCGACACAAGCTGATATCGGACTAGTTGAGGCCTACAGCTCGCTGTACAGCTTCCTCACGGCCCGACACAAGCTGATATCGGAGTAGTTGAGGCCTACAGCTCGCTGTACAGCTTCCTCACTGCCCGACACAAGCTGATATCGGAGTAGTTGAGGCCTACAGCTCGCTGTACAGCTTCCTCACTGCCCGACACAAGCTGATATCGGGAGTAGTTGAGGCCTACAGCTCGCTGTACAGCTTCCTCACTGCCCGACACAAGCTGATATCGGACTAGTTGAGGCCTACAGCTCGCTGTACAGCTTCCTCACGGCCCGACACAAGCTGATATCGGAGTAGTTGAGGCCTACAGCTCGCTGTACAGCTTCCTCACTGCCCGACACAAGCTGATATCGGAGTAGTTGAGGCCTACAGCTCGCTGTACAGCTTCCTCACTGCCCGACACAAGCTGATATCGGGAGTAGTTGAGGCCTACAGCTCGCTGTACAGCTTCCTCACTGCCCGACACAAGCTGATATCGGGAGTAGTTGAGGCCTACAGCTCGCTGTACAGCTTCCTCACTGCCCGACACAAGCTGATATCGGAGTAGTTGAGGCCTACAGCTCGCTGTACAGCTTCCTCACTGCCCGACACAAGCTCATATCGGAGTAGTTGAGGCCTACAGCTCGCTGTACAGCTTCCTCACTGCCCGACACAAGCTGATATCGGAGTAGTTGAGGCCTACAGCTCGCTGTACAGCTTCCTCACTGCCCGACACAAGCTGATATCGGAGTAGTTGAGGCCTACAGCTCGCTGTACAGCTTCCTCACTGCCCGACACAAGCTGATATCGGACTAGTTGAGGCCTACAGCTCGCTGTACAGCTTCCTCACGGCCCGACACAAGCTGATATCGGAGTAGTTGAGGCCTACAGCTCGCTGTACAACTTCCTCACTGCCCGACACAAGCTGATATCGGAGTAGTTGAGGCCTACAGCTCGCTGTACAACTTCCTCACTGCCCGACACAAGCTGATATCGGAGTAGTTGAGGCCTACAGCTCGCTGTACAACTTCCTCAGGGCCCGACACAAGCTGATATCGGAGTAGTTGAGGCCTACAGCTCGCTGTACAACTTCCTCACTGCCCGACACAAGCTGATATCGGAGTAGTTGAGGCCTACAGCTCGCTGTACAACTTCCTCACTGCCCGACACAAGCTGATATCGGAGTAGTTGAGGCCTACAGCTCGCTGTACAACTTCCTCAGGGCCCGACACAAGCCGATATCCGACTAGTTGAGGCCTACAGCTCGCTGTACAACTTCCTCACTGCCCGTGCGAAGCCGATATCTGAGTAGTTGAGGTAGCAGAGAGCGCCGAAGGACACGATGCTCAACATCAAGGTGAGCGCCTTGAGCATCTTACAGAGTGCATCATGATGGATGTAGTCAGAGAATACCCCCGTCATACCCCTGGAAAGCAAACAACGAAATTCAAGCTAAACAAATACCTATATAAATAACAGAATGAATGAAAAAAATTGTGATCCATCCATCAAATATTAGAGACAGAACCTATTTTTTATGTATAGGACAAGGTAATCCAGCATAAACAATGTTGCTACAAATAATTCATTGAATAATGTTGTGGACATTGTGCAAGTTGGTTAATATGCGCTGTCATTGACATTGAAATAACAAAATTTTCACTGTGATACTTTTACAATATCCTTTCGTTTTTTTATGTGTGAACGATTTGTTTATGGGTATTGACAAATAAAAATGCGACAACATGCAAAATAAAGTACACAAAGAACATTTAAAGTTATAACTGAGGCATGCGACAGAATATCAGATACATTTCATACATACACTTGATTGGTTGGCTGGTTGTATGTTCAGGACGCTTTAACCACTTTTGGTCATATCGCGTCAACGGGAGAAGGAAGGGAGAGTGGAGCCATGTCCCCTGGGGTAACCCCTACTCTTTACTAAAAAAGACATGGGATCTTTATCCTGCAACCACACAGACATGGCCACAGCGGGGCTCGAACCACCGACCCACGTGCCGTTAAGCTCTCAGGAGGTCAGAGCACTCAAGGCGAGTGCTCTAACCCACTGAGCTATCGGGGCGGCCCCCATACATTGTCCTGAAACACCAACATTTCAGGTTATTTCTCACCAGTGGGTGTGCAGGACCACGCCAGCCGTCAGGAGATAGTCCAGGACCGGGTTGGGGAAGATAATGGCGCCGGGAATGATCGGGACCAGGGCCAAGGTCAGCAGCTTCTCACTCCGCCAGTGGGATGTGTAGTTCCCACGGTCAGCCAGCTCCTCTGTGAAGAACATTATACAATGTGACGCCAGTGGGATGTGTAGTTCCCACGGTCAGCCAGCTCCTCTGTGAAGAACATTATACAATGTGACGCCAGTGGGATGTGTAGTTCCCACGGTCAGCCAGCTCCTCTGTGAAGAACATTATACAATGTGACGCCAGTGGGATGTGTAGTTCCCACGGTCAGCCAGCTCCTCTGTGAAGAACATTATACAATGTGACGCCAGTGGGATGTGTAGTTCCCACGGTCAGCCAGCTCCTCTGTGAAGAACATTATACAATGTGACGCCAGTGGGATGTGTAGTTCCCACGGTCAGCCAGCTCCTCTGTGAAGAACATTATACAATGTGACGCCAGTGGGATGTGTAGTTCCCACGGTCAGCCAGCTCCTCTGTGAAGAACATTATACAATGTGACGCCAGTGGGATGTGTAGTTCCCACGGTCAGCCAGCTCCTCTGTGAAGAACATTATACAATGTGTCACAAACAGTTTTTTAAGTAAACAGAGTACATTGAAGAGTTATACTGTAAATTATAGCACAACAGTCATACCATTGTTTATCTGTAGCACATCATTATTTTGGAAACTTTTTTTTCAAATTTTAGGGCAGTGCTTGCAAAAAAACTATGATGAAGCAAATCATAGCATTTAGAAGTTATTTCGAAGAAGTTATATTTAGAGTCTAAATATTCAATTGCAGAAATGTATTGGCAATCTGGAATTGTAAATGACACATTCTAGCACTATATTAGCCAAACATACGCAGCGATTCTGATAGGTACGCCAGTGGGTGGGTCCCAGTGTCCCAGAGCTCCATAAACTTATGGGGCATCCAAAAAATAACGAGACATTATTTTAAAACGAAATCTTGTGCGGTCTGTATTCTATTTTTTATTTGAAGGAAACCCTTCAAGTAATTACGATTATTTATAATGATTTAGTGCTATTAGTTTCAAATATTTGGCACCTACACTAGTTACCTATAATTTTAGGGTGCATTGCAAATGGTTGCTATCTAGTGTACTTTATTGTGTACATCCTCCAATCCTTATTGCACTTTCCCGTTTAGACAGCCATGTAAAGTCTTCTCTAAAAAGTCCAAGCTGAATTTTCAGCAACTGATCCTGGCCAATCTGCATGATTTAATAGGCTCCGATTGTTGACAGAAAAAGCCCTCTCACACCCAGTTGTTTGCACCGCCCATTGAAGATACAGCTAGGGGGCTAGCTTCACTATTACCGGTATTATGTTATATACAGTTCCAAGTACAGCTTCAGTTATCTAGCTGATTTCGGGCTGCAATCAGTACTACTGCTAATTATAACTTTTCAATGCATCCCCATGTCACCTTATAGCTGAATGAAATGCATCATTTGATAGATGCAAGATGCATACCTATCATAATCACTGAGATGGTAGAAGAGAGCAAATGTTAACATGGTCCGCAAACAAAGCCAACAGTTGTACAGAAATCATTAGAATAACAAAGTACTGTTAGTGCAACTTCGACCAAGTTTAATACTATGAATAAAAAAAAACACTACATAAAGACCAGGGATTAAGCTGTATGATAAATAGTGGGCTAAATTGGTGCATTATGACATAAAAGGGTTGTGTTTTTAGGTTGTGATAGCACACTGGTGGTGGTTATTATAAAATCTTCTATATTATCCAGCAAAGGCTAGGCATGATATTGGTGCTTTACGACAGCAATGAATGTGCTAACTGGAAATATATTTGCACTCTCTGTCATACCAGGTCCTTAGTCCTGAGTGCAAGCTGCTGCCGCTACCACCAACAGTTCCGCGACCGGACCCAACATGTAGCAGACTATGTTACATCTATGGAACTAACCAGGTCCTCTGTCACTTTTAGGTGTAGTGGTCTGGATCCATTGCTTCTGAAGGGTTGCACCAGCAATGGGAATACTGCGCTGGTACAGTTGTCCACCAAGCTGCCGACTGATGGTCAAACCTGCAATTATTGCATTAGGAATTGCATTACTGGTATGTGAAGATGTAAAAAGTCAAGACCAGAGGCTGTATTCATAATCCCCTTGTAACTTACACAAAAAAGTGCACTTTTGACTTAGCATACAGCTCTTTGGAGTAGATCTTACCAGGCCTATCTCTAACTTCTCACAGGGTGCCGTTAGAGCCAGGTAGCATTTGCTTTCTGTGTGGTGTTGCAGCGCATATTGGCGTAACTGGCACTGATCATATAAATTTGCCCAGAAAAAGCCCTGACATTCCAAGTTCAGCTAATAAATCAAAGTTTTTTCTTTCCGCCAGGTCAGTAAATTGCATAAGGATTTAGAAAAGATGCATATGTTGCCTGGCTCGAATGGCACACCGTAATAAGTTAAAAGACAGGCCTGGTAATGGTAGATCTATCGGGGTTTGATCAGGAGATCCTCTTCAATATACTTTTAACGCACTCTTATTTGAAAAAAAATCCACTTCTTGTGTGACTACTTATGTATTTTGAACCTGATAATCACTGGACAAATCTTCTAATTAAAGCTAAGTCTAGTGGCATAAGGCCTAAGCTTAGCGTACATAATTGCTGATTATGAATAGGACACCACAATGTAAATAAACGGACACAGAACTGTCTTGACTTTGGCCGTCATCGGACCGAGTCGGGACGGTTACAGCCCCCTCCCTCCGTCAATTACCAGTGACTGCGAGAGAACTATAATTTATTAATTACGGCAGTCGTTTACCATTGCTGTTTGCAACTTAGAATAACACATTTATCACGCATCATATGTTTAAAAGGCATTTAACCTCTGGAAAACCGCAACAGTGCACCAAACGCAGCCATGTTTGAAGGTCGTCTGTATCGGAGTAAATGAGTGCCTCGGGAAATGTTGAGACAAAGGCGCTTGTTCCCCGAATAATTATTGTTGGGTAGGTGGTGTGCACATGGGAGGGTGGGACAGCGCAGACGCCGATCCAACAAATCAACTTTTCGATTGAATTTTAATAGGGTTTAAAAATACGTTTTTAATGGGGTTTCAAATCGTATTTTTAATGGGTTTCAAATTTCACTTTAATACGTTTTATAATTCTATTTTTAATGGGGTTTAAACTTTCATTTTAATGCGGTTTAAACTTTCATTTTAATGCGGTTTTAAATTTTTGCTCTCACTATGGTTTAAATTTTTGCTTTTAATGAGGTTTAAGTTTTCGCTTCTACTGGGGTTTAAATTTCGCTTCTAATGGCGTTAAATTTCTCGTTTTTAATGGGGTTTGGGCACCCATTGTTCTGGGGTGGGAAAGGGGGGTGGCACCTCATTGGACGACCCGTTACAAATTAATTATTGACGAGTGCACGACATGGCGCACGAATGTCGCCATGCAGTATATAGGTTTATCTACTGCGATGTTCACTAACCCATTCGATTTGAATGTCTATGTGAATCTGTTCTTCAACAGCTTCATTTTCATGCAAAAAACATTTGTCACTTTCATTTTTTTATGGTTCCGAATAAAAGAACAGTTTAACAGATATCCAGTGCATGGCTACAGGTTTCGCGGGAAGCGGACGGGGAAAGGCGGCGATTTCCCTCCTGTTACGTTTTCCAACACAGCTTGAGTCCTCTGGAAATTCCGGTCGTGTCCCGCAAGAGCAGCAAGAGCCGCAATATAGTTTCTGGAAGGAGAGAGAGCGCGATTCGTGACTTTAACAGTTATTGTTACATATATACGTCCGGCCACGCACAACTTATGCATAGTGTTCTGTAATGAAAGATTGGCATTGATACCTAGCAGGACTGTAAGATTTGCTCGAAATGCAGCGGAAAGTATGTATATCTGTGCGTAATTTGTGGTTTAGTGCACAGGGGAGCTGGGCAGTCTCTAAGTAATGGATTTTGTTGATTTTAATGTAGCATTTGGGCAATAATCAGGATAATAAAATCCTAGATGTTTTATGAAACGCGTAGGGTTACTTTGACGAAAACGACGAAGAAATTCAATTTCAATGTGATTGCGCATTCGCACAAACTCTTCTTTCGTGGTCATCGTTTAGGGGTCGTATCTGCACAAGATTATCCTTTTATCTTCACATATACATGTATAGTATACCGATTGAAACAAAATGGATCGACTGGTCTAGAATTTTGAAATAAGGGAAGGGGGCCCCGGGCAGTGGGTCTGCCCTGTATAGGAGAAATCCTTGAGATTTGTGGGTGAGAGCCGTGGGTGTGTTCGATTTGCATGAAATCGAAACCGGTTTGCGTGAAATCGTGAAATTACCGAGAACTGGTTGGACGGTTTCGGTTCCGCGGAACGGTCAGTTAAGTCGACACATACACCATAGTTAATCCTAAATGTAATGAATAGAGACTTTTGGACAAAAGTATAAGACTAATTCATTAACGGACAGTCCAATCGCGGGTAGAAAATGAAACAGACGGCATATTTATGCTAGCATAACTTCATAAGCTAATTTATAATATCACAGTGAACTCCGTCAAGGAACTAACTTTTTGGTAGTTCCACGGCCGGCTGTAACGTACGCAGGCCGCTCCGATATATGGGTCCACGTCAATCTAGTCACAGCGGCTTGCTCGCAGGACTAACATCTTGGCAGTTCGGCTTGGTTTTGACAATTCCACAAAGTTTGGCACCAATTGTACTGAGTAAGCATTTGTATTAACAGCGAATACAAAACTGTAGGTACCCATTGCGGCATAATCGCATGGCCATTGCCAATATACATGCTGAAATTGTAAAGAAATGGAACTATGCGTTCGCCTTTAGGTGGGCAATCCGTTGCAAAACCGGTTCGAAAAACGGTTTCGGTTACCCGCCGAAAGGTAAATCGAACACGATGGCGAGTTGCATGGAAAAGTTTCATCGTGTGAACCGGGCTTAAGAGGGGGTGGGGGGGGGGGGTCAACACATGAGGAGGTCACTCAGCTGGGAGTCTAACCAGAGACGGGGTGGGGTAGTAGGGTTGGGGGTGCTGAGGTCATGGCTGGCGCATCTTTGAAGGTTACACCATCCCCCTACCGCAATGCCCCGCCCCCTGCCCCGCCCCGCCCGCCCGCCCGCCCGCCTGCAGGGTTCCACGCCCCACACACCCCTCCGCCCGCGCGTAGCCTACCAGCTGGTCAAGTACCGCCCGAGCCACGGCCGCCTCCCTTCGTCGCCATCAACCTCTATCTCGGCTTGACGAACTCAATGGGGACCTTCGCTGGATGTATCTGTGGTTGTCATATCTACCTCTCAGGTTGCAGACCAGTAGGCCGTGTGCAGAACAGTACATTGTGTAAAAGAGTGCTTAAAGCGAACCGCCAGCCTGGCCTCTAACGCTGCTTTACTGATTCATATAATACCCAATTGTCTATCCTCCAAATTACAGAATTTTTCGTCCTATCTATAGCTCACAATAAAATTTAGAAGTGACGCCGGGCACGATTTCACCGCCTACCCGGGCGGCAGCCCTTTTTGCAGGTGTGTCCACGATTGACCAGTCAAAAGGCGAATTTATTCATAGGGGAAATTGCGCCTATTGTGTGAGCAAAATAAGAGCGCGTGATCATCGCTAATATAAATAGCTGCGATTCCAACTCCAATCATGGCATTGTTGCGGAGTCAATCGTCGCAAGACGTATATCGATTTGTTTGGACGATACTTTTCCATGAAACACTGAGATCATGGTCTACTGCGCGGCTTGAAACTACCGCTGTTCATCTGTAAATCGCGGCCCTGATCTCTCTCTCCGCGAGTGATAACGTAAGGCGGTGCCACATGAAAAGTCACAATACGCGTCACTGCTCCCGGCAAAATGGCGCTCTGCTTGACATTGCTGGGGGCGGGTTGCCTTAATTTTGTTCTCCTTACAAATCAGCCGAACCAAAGCGTTAACACTCGCCAATTTAATTTACAGATGTAAACTTTCGGCGCAGATCGCGATTAAATTAGGTTGGACACCCGCTTTAATATACTACTCACAATTTGCTAAGGATCACCTCTATCTGAAGTGATTATGTAATTCTACTATAATACAGATAAACCTTCCCCAATCTGCGCCCAATCTGTGACTCGTGTGCCACCATGCATGGTAAAGGCAAACGTCTTTGTATTATAGTAAAATTTCTATAAGGGTAAATTTATAGTCTATTAAATTCTGTAGAGGGGGGGGGGGGAGCACTACATATAGTTAGGTATATACATATGTGCCGCCGAAATGACCCCTTTTTCGGGTTTTTTTTCAATCCCCGGGGCAGAAATCGGACACATTGCAGCTCTTAACTATGTATTCTAGTTGATATCGAAAGTGTTTAAATAAAATTTAAGCCGTTGATTTATAAAGTAAATTTGATATTATAACGGATCGCGGTAAATAGGCAAATGGTCTTCGCGTTGAACCAGTAATTTCACGGACCACGATCTCCAAAAATGGCCGACAGCTTATCTACAAGAATTCCTGGATGCCAATCACGGAGATCGGAAAAGGAACCCACCCCTCTCTCCCCCTCTTCAAATAGTTAACCTCCATTTACCTTGCCATAACTAAGTGTCTATTTTTAATGCCTTTTTTAACCAGCAATTTGTTTTTCATTGACCACAAAAACTTGCACTTTTCTATAGCTCTTCATATGCCCTCTATGTCACGGGCGGCACACCCCCATCACTATATTTACTGAGACTCCTCCCCCCCACGCCCCCCCTCCCCCTCCCCGTCTTCCTCCTACCTCGGAGTTCCATCTCCGAAACTACGAAAATCAATGATGGCGGAGCTTGCGGAACCACTAGGTTTCGGAGATGGAACTACCCTTATGGGTAGCCCAATTTTTCAACCCCGATCGGTGTTCTCCGTCATAAGGCGCCCGTTCAGTCCGCTAAAGTGAACTGACGAACTGACGAGCCCGTCACCGGGTTGAGGCGACAGGTGTACAGATGGCACACGTGTGTTTGTTTACTGACAAAAACCAGCCCCGCCACTGGGCGACCTTCAGCCAATAGGAATGGCCACGCGCTTAGCACCATCCAATCAGACACGCAGACTCCGGAAGCCTTACCAACCACCCTCCCCGCTCCCTGAACTCACCCTGCGCTCACCCCTTCCACCTCCTCCGCTCTCCAACCCCCCCCCCCCCCCCCTCCCGCCGCCTACTGGCAGCGGTCTGTCAGTCAAAGGTAGATTCGCCACGGCTCGTTAGATGGCGCTTTCCTATCGCGCGCCCGCCCAGCGTGAGCCCGATAGGGGGTGGGGCAGGGTATGTGGTTCTCCCGCCTGGGACACCTTTAGAAGCTACCCCCCTCCCCTCTCCTCTCCCACCATCCTTCCACCTGCTCCCTGCGCCTTACTGCCCCGCCCCGCCCCGTACACACCATACCTGCCCGCCAGGTGACGAGCGACCCTGCCCGAGCCCCCAGCCCCCAGCCCCCAGCCCGTCCCGCCCGGGCCTGGCCTAGCCGCCCGCCCCTACCTGCTACCCTCCCTCCGGCTCCACGGGCCTCCCTACTCGACGCGGCTACCGCTCGCTCCCCCCACCCACAGAAGGCGACTGGCGCTACACGTACAAACACTGCTAAAGGATACAGCGCCCGCCAGCACAGTGTAGCAGGCTCCACCCGGACCCTGCTCTATCCGGGGGTTAGTTAGGTAGCCTGGGCGAGCAGTTGATTAACCCACGACCCTAGCCAGCCAGCCATACGGCACCGGGTCCGAGAGTCCGGGAGAGAGTGAGCGACCAGCTCTGACTCCAGACGGACGGACCACCTGGTACATACGACAGCCACACGTACACTGGCGGAGGAGTTATCGCTTGAAAGATATCAAGAGATATCAACCCAGCCGTGGAGTCATTCGTTGTCAGCGGCTGACTCCTCGAATCGCTTGTCTGTGCTGTAGGAATAACACAATAACACGGAGAGATAGACTCCCAACCAGGACTGACACTCCAGGCGGGACGCTAGTTCCGCAGCAGTGTCGCGCCAGTCAGTGGGGGACTGACTGCGACCGTCTACGGTACCTGTTACAGCAACAGGCGGGGAACAGGCGCTTCACACGGACAGCTAATCACTCGTCACTCATCGCCACAGACAGGTAACGTGTCGTCACAGGTGTATCCTAAAACACGCACGTAATATGCAGCGGGTAAAATAGTTTTATCTATCGAATCCTGTGCGGCGTCCCATCACAACACTCAGGATTGCACCAGCAATTGACCAGAAGGAATTATACGGATTACATCCACACCGAGCCTCTTCTAGAACAACAACAACAGGAGTGTCGTTCATTGGCGGACCACATGTCAACAAATCGTTGTTGATTCAGAACCTCAAAGTGTGATATCAAAATATATCAACCAATTGCCAGTTGGTAGATTATTTGCGCATGATTTAATTTGAGTAAATAGCCTTGGATACTGGGGCGCCATACAGCAATAGAAAAAGGAACTTTTCTGTATCCGGGAACAAAATCCCTCTGCACTTGGATCAAGCCAGTAAGTAGTATCACCTGGGAACACAGATACGGCAACCTTGGATTAATGCTTATGTGGAACAAAGCTAAAAAGTGCGAAACTAAAGGTGGATTAATTACTGTGCAGACGATTAGATACTGATTGGTCTGAGGCTAATCCCGCGCCATTGGATTAACTGGAATCAAGGATTAACGCTGGATTAGGCTCATGGATTAACGCCTAGCCAAGGATTAGCAGTGGTTGCAGAGTAAGTTTCGCGTTCGTTCTGTAGGCAAAGCAATACTGACATATTCTTTGATGCCGTTTCGTTGGCGGGGTGGGGGCTGGGGTATGGAGGGGAAGGGGTGGGGGTGGGGTTCTGTTACAGGTGCTTGTACAATTAGTAGTTGGTCAGAATGTTGTTAGACGGTCAAATGAAATGATATCATCAATTAATCGCATTAACTATAACTAAGTCTATGGGTGATCATAATTATGGCTTAGGATACAATGTAATATGGCCCAATCCACCATGATAAGGAGCTGCCAGTAAGCTTAGTCAACCTATCGATTAACGAAACTGTCGCCGTGCCTCTCAGAACACAAGTGTCGTGTTTTATAGCTGTACAAGTTTAAACCTTAAAATAATCGTAACGTACACTAACCGTTAGCCGTTTACGTTTACGTCTGTCAAATCTGATGTTCAACATCTCTGCAAAAGTACGAGCGCACGCAACATGGGGGAAGACGGCAAACAATTATAAAGGCAGAGGTCCCGGTCGGGGACGATGGGTGGGGGTGGGTGTCCTGATTGGCCCCAATGATACCTGGATCCCCCTTCCCCTTTCCCTACCCCGGCGGCAGATGGGAAGATACAGATAGGGGTGTGGAATGGGGATGGGTTGTGGGTCTGCCTTTGGTCTCTGCCAGTGGTGTGATACCGGGGGATGGTTGAGCCATTCCTTACAGCGCCCACGCCCTCGGTTCCAGGAAGGACACATCACCGGTGTATTAAATATTGACGAGGCGTGTGAAGCGGCGTCAACATACAGTTTTAGGCCGCTTTTGTGCACGCGAAGGCTAAACTCGCCCAAGGAACCTCCCGGGACGATGAATTATGAATAGATGAATTGCCTTCTGGCAGAGTCTCAATTTTTTCAAGTGTATATTTATTGCTGACAACTGTGGGGTGTGTGACATTGTACATGGCAGCAAAAACCAGAGCGATAATAGGTGAAACGAAATGAGCTGACGATACGATATAAACTGCTCCACGCAATCCGCTAAAAAGCGCACAAAGATTTGTGCTTTTTTAAATTAAAATATAATTAATTTTAAGACGAGACGTCCTCTTCATTATAAGTCTGCATTCATCGTCCGATTTAGTCTCTAGCACGGCAGTGATATGATTAATATGTCTTATCGGGAGGGGCAGTGATGTAATTTCTGTCAAGTGACGCATGGCTCTAAGCCGTGATATAGTGTTAGTATAGCAGTAGGTGATATCATATCTGTGATATTGCGAACAGTTTTCGACCGATATGCTGTTTGATATGGCGTTACGGGACGCAATGGCAACGCGATTGCAATGAGTGTTGGGAGGAAGGGGGGGGGGCACGGCACAGGTGGACAACCAATAATAGGCAATATATGGAATGTATGTTCTCACCTTTTTAGTCATTCGCCACACTCAGTGCGAGTAAATGGTCTGTACAAATGCGATATCGCAAATCGTAGGCATTTGCCTCGGAGAGCCAGTGAAGGGAGCTGCCTGCTCGGCCACAGAGATAGCCCCATATTGAATAAGGAAAAAAGAGGTATCATTATGGGCTTTGATTATGATTATGAGGTATGATTATGGGCCATATAACCTTGACATTGCCATGTGCGGCTACACGACATATAAGTTTATTGGACAGCGAATTAGTCCGATATTAAGAGCTGATTTGAAATAACGGGTCATCAACATAAATCGATGGTTACCCCGCGAAATATTACCTTCTGCCAGTATTGGTCTTGTGTAGAATTCAGTATACAAATTGTTAATTGATCATGTGAGAGAGAAATATCCATATATTTCTCCTATAGGGGGGGGGGGTACCTTTTCCGGTCTCCGCGATTGGCATCCATGAATTCTTGGAGATTCGAGCTTAGCTGTTGGCAATTTTTGGGGATCGTTATCCGTAGAAATCCTGGTTCAACGCGAAAAACTTTTGCCTATTTGCCGCGATCCGTTATAGCGGTTTGCGAATTCCTCGATATTACATATATATATATGAATGTGGGTTTTTCACGCCCAGCTTTAACAATCCTCATCTTGGAGATTCGATACGGCTCTCCTTGATTCTTGGGGATTCGCGACTGAGAGAGGGTATCCCTCCCCCCATCTCATAGGACTAACCGGACCTAGCAGTCCAGTGTGTGTAGGTTATGACACGCCGTGTGATTAGGAGAGAGTGTATGATAGCCGGGGTGTCTGGGTGGTCTGAAGCCCGGATGTTCATATAGAGATGGCCTTTATAGTAAGACTATTTCTTTACAGAAGATATTTTGCTTAAATTTACATACAGCTGATGATTATAGGTATTTTATTACTGGCCACTGAATAGCGAACTGCAACGCTTGCGCTCAGTGTTGGCTGGCATTCTAATCATTGTAACGTAGGTGAATAGACTTCCATATCCAAGTTCTGACACTATTCTGTTCAACTTCTGACACCAAAGACTTCAATGCTGTCTGAGGAACACATGTCCCGCGCTCCCTGAGCCTCTAATCTCGTGAAGTTTTTTTCCTTTTATGGTAGTTATTATGACAATAAGTAAAAGTAGACTTCGAGAACGTGTCATATGTCGTGTTTTTCCGTCAAGCATCGGCTGTTTTCGCCGCGGCCTCGGGTGTGACTGTCAAGTGCTGGTCGACACGTTAGAGTCTCGCGATAAAGGACGCTTTCTGCTCTGTCACCTTTGCCTGCAGTATTAAGTTCCCTGCCCCGGCACGTTTCTAAGGCCACAGTCCAGCCATCCTGGTCAGTATAGCCTATAAAGCCTGGGGTCTGGCCTCCTTCTGTATAGATACACAGTAATAATGCTCCCCCCACTTAGGTTATTACCTGGTCCTCCTAGACAAATATGATTTACACTTCAGTCGGTTTTATTTGAGAGCGGCGGTGGTCGCCGCACTTTTCTTCACTGCATGGGCCGATATAGCACTGTGTGCATATTTATTCAGTCCAGTGAGCTGGCCTTGTCTGGCACACAACGATTCACTTTACCTGTCCTACCAAACAGAGACCTTTCTGGGTCAGCGGAGCTCTCCGCCGCCTCGATGGTGTGTTTTATATCAGACTGGGCGCGAATAATGAAGTCGTGAATCGTTAAATGTAGGCAGATGCCAATTTTCTCCTGTGGCTCACTGTCTATCTATTCTCTCTCCCTCTATCTTTTTCTCTCTATTTCTCTCTCGTATGTGCCATGGGAACCAGGATATTGAAAATGGCAGATCGTGCTGCTGCGAAAGATTTCAATCAATCCCCCCCCCCCCCTCCCCGTCGCCCACTCCCTCCCCCGGTATCCCCACTCCCTCCCCCCGTCCTCCCACTCCTCCCCCCCCTCCCTCACTTATTCCGTCTTCCATCCTCCCCTCTCCCATCAAACCATTCACATCTAGTCGCATACAGTCCCATAACAACAGACAGACGATCATGATGATTTCGCGCGCTGCTAATTGTCGTCTGCTTCTGCTTTTTTTCCCGCCATGTCACTTTCACTCCTGGCCTCGTTTGACCGCGCGTTCAATGCGCGCGCATGCCTCGTTACACGGGCGTCATTGAAGCGATCGTAAATATGAAATTCAGGAGTGGCGATGTCCTTTGTTGTGTTCACTTTCTCATGCTATATACTGTCGAAGTCCTATAATGAGGTTTCGACGCCTGTGTTCACCTGGGAGTGGAGGTGGGAAAGCGATGCAGCACGCCTGGCGGATGGAAAGGCGAAGCGTAGACCGATCTGGTGTGTTGGGGAAGGTGGTGTGGGGGTGGGGGGCATTCTCCAATTACAGGCGTGCAACATGCATACATACATTTGGCATTTGCTCGTAATAGGCCCGTTTACATTTAATTACTAAATTTAATTGACGAATTTTGATGAATTTTATGAATGAACTTTTTTTTTAAATGGGATGGTGGGATGGAGGAGGAGGGAGGGGGAATGGGCAGGGCAGTGGTTTATGTTATCAAAAGAATGCGTGGGTGTAGAGGCCCATTCTATATTGTACCATTGCGTAATTAAACCTTAGTTCTGTTGGGGTATGGGTATTGGGATGTCCGGTTACTCAGTCATCAATTCAATTATACACGGTTGAGCATCACAAATCATGTTTGCATCTTGCTAAGCTGCAAAAGAGGGACATGTATTGTCATTGCAGACTTGTGTAAGCTATTGCGTTGTGTGACGCTATAGTGCCGTACGCTATGCCTAACAACAAAGGATTCGCAATTGTGGAAATTTGAGGGATTGGCCTCTCCCAGTAACCAGAGGCGAAGACCCGTTGTCGCCGCAGTTCTCGTGTGTGAGATAATGTGTGAGAATTCACAAGGAAGGTCAAAGGTTATTACCTGCGACTGTTCCCATCCCAGCGTGGTGTTACTACTGTTAAGGCTTTGTATGTTTGGAGGCCACATGTGTGAAGCACTGGGGCAGATTTATCTCTCTTGGAGTCTCGTAAACCAAGCCAGACCACGATGGGGTGAGTGAGACACAAGTGACGTCACGTCATTGAGGGCATCGGGTCCTGCAGAATGTAACAAGGTCGATAGGTCAACAAAACAGAGGCGTCTCCGTCACCTTGTCTCGACCTTGGCAAGAGACGAGGCGACGACACAGTTCTAGACTCCCCTTGAGTGCCAACGCGGAGAGCGGGGGGTTGGGGGGGGGGGAGACATGGGGTATGGTTGCGGTTGGAGCCCGGGGGGGGGGGGGGGGGCCCTTTACTTTGGTGAGGCACGGTAAGGTAAGCGTTTATTAAAGAGAAGGAACACATTGGCGAGTGACAGCATTTCTCAACATGCACCCAACCTGTTTGTCCTCTGTCATTGCATGATACAGTCGTGTATACATTCGTCGGCCAGACAATTTATTTAAGACTTGGGGTTGACATTATAAAGAGTATGGTTCGGGAGTGGCTGTATGCTGTAAGTTTTAAGGGTGTATCGTTCTCTCTATGTAAGTGTAAGGATGACTTGGTGTTTCGTCTCCTTCTGCGAAACGAGAGAATAGTGGTGTGTCGAGGACTGGGAGGTGGGGAGGGGGTGACGAGGATGGTGACTGGGATGGGTTGACGTGTATGTGTGTGGGGTGGGGGGGGGGGGGGGGCGCAGGCTGGATTGGTGACAAGGACAGTTGGGGGTTGGCGGATAGGAGCTGCGGGGATGGGGACTGCGTCTAATAGGCGGGTGATAAGAGATATAGGTGAGGGAGCGATGGGGCGGCGATGGGGGGTGTAGGGCGATGGGGTGACGCTGGCTGAGATGGGGTGGGGTTGATG